>JAKVQY010000135.1:0-24791 GCA_030463045.1 Geotrichum macrosporum
TTGGAGAGCCAGTTTACTCTGAATTGATGAATGAAAGTGATAAGTTTAATACTGAAGAAGAAATAGCGGAGGATATTGTTAGTTATTAGTAAGTCATTAGTGACGTTGGAAGCAAATATATAAGCTAAACATAATAATACAAGAAGCAAATTATTTAAAGTTTTTTACGTCCAGTCCACAAACACCACTTTTTAATAATCGGTCAATCTCCATCGCGGGAGACAAGTTTTTAATGTTTGACTTTGAGTTTGAGAAGCCGTTTGAGGCAGTGTTAAGAAACGATGGAATTATAACTTCCTTAGAGCACACAAATTTGCATCTCACATTTGTTAACAAAAAGCTTTACTTTGGCTCTAGGAAATCTGCCGACAGGAAATTTAGCATTATGAATTACAAAGGCGATCTATACCTTGAATACGAGTATTTGGGTAAGCCGAAGAAAAAAACTGGCTTGCCAAAGACGTACTTTCTTGTTGTTCCACACTCTTCTGGAGTGGGCGACAACCTGGCACTCTCCGGACTTTCTAGCTCTCGTGATCCAAACAATATAGAGGTCCTCTTTTGAGTTGAACCATAAACTTACTGGTACTATTCTAAGGTTAATAAACTTTTTCACAATTACGTTGAATTTAAAAAGAACTACTCTTCAATATCCATTTTTTTTTTTTTTTAAAAAAATTTATTTATATTAAATTTATAACTATTTTTATTAATTTTACGCAAAATATTTTATTTGGTTAAGTTCAATCTTGTTCAAGTGGCTTGAATTAGTATTTGGTCTTGCTTTCACAAGTTTTCTCGCACTTGTGTCATCCCAACGAGACTTGTATTAAGAATTAAGCAGTATTAGAAAGCTAGCAAGTTTTGAAGTAAGTATTTTTTTAAAAAAGCGCATTTTGAGGCAACTTTAATTGCTTCTTAGAGCTTTTAGCAGAAAAGCAAACAAAACCCTTTAGAAGGGGTTATGGGTATTTAATAAAAAAATACAGATATGAAAAAGGATTTGCGTTTGGTAAACAGCTTATGATTATAATGGAGTTGTATTTTCTGCTCAATGCCCGGTTGTTAACGTAACTCCACAGAGCTTTCATAGTTTAATATGTTACAAAAAATTATTGAGATACACTTTTGCTTATAATCTAGAGATGACACTCAGCCAGATGACAACATATTGCAAATTTGGTCTATAGATTCATGACGGAAACATCTAGGTTTTTTTCTAAAGCTTAAAGTTTGAATACCAGGATTTATGGAACTTATTGGGTAGTCCAGCACTTGGTATTATTTCGCTTCAATTATAGAGCGCAAAAAACATATTACTAGAATGCGACTGAATTTCTCAATTGACACTGTGACTTAGGTTCGTAGTTAAAATTAATATCCAAGAACCAAGACCCTAGAGTCTATGATTTACTTGGCGTAAGTGTTCCACTGTTTCAAGTTCTGTTTAATAACCGAAGTTTTATGTAAACCCTCTCTTTATTTTCCTTCTCGTTTAGCTGCCTTTTCACCGGAGGTGGAATGCGTATTTTTTGGAATTGAAGCGTTTGCAGGACTGATTTCTGTGGTTACGGCTCTGAAGTTTTATACATACACGTTTGAAGTTGATGACTCTATAAACACACCTAAGGCTATTGACAAAAATGATTTACTGCTTGTTAATCCAGACTCGCAATCTATGCCCTTTGAAGGAGACCGAAGGAGACGGTAAAATATCTATAACAGATACCTTGGACATGTGTATCAAATAAATTAATGGAAAACTTCAGCTTGATAAGAGTGACAAAAATGCTTTGACATTTAGCAAATAGAACAGGTTGTATCACGCTTTGCCAGTAGGTACTTTCCTGACTACAGAAATGATGGTGAGCATGTTCTTGATAGTAAAAGAATACCCCAGAAATCCTATTTGCTAGTCCGTAATAACTAATGTGGATTTAATATTGCTATTTTTCAGTTTGGGAAAGTCACGGAGAAAGGAGACATTGGAGCCTTTTTCCGTGTTGTTTAAATTTCGTAGTAAAAAAGCTCAACAAATCTAGTTTAAGTTAATTTTGTATTTTTAGAATTTGACCGAAATCGCATTTAACTTTGACGAATAATGATGGGAAGTTGATTTTAAAGGCCAGACTTGAAACTTTCTGTTTCCATGATAGGTTATGAGCGCTACCATGTAATATAAGGAATCGAACTATATCAAGGTTAAAATTGTGCTTAAACATTTAATTACCATGTCTTGTAATTGTTCATCCATCTAGTGCAACTCGCATTTTATAGTCTCGGGCTGCAAGGAGGGAACCTATACATATCTGATAGCAACATAGAGGAATCTATTAATGCCAGCTAAAGTATGCATCCTTTTACTGTTTACCTTATATCTTTACGGACGTGCTTTAAGCGTACATTCTGCCAGAGTTCAGGAATAGTAAGTAATGCCCATTGGCGAGGTCAAGCTCTGCTCTCATAAAATAATACTTTCTCAAATTCATAGCCATTAGCGTTTTTCTCAGATTGAACACGGAATTCCGACTCAGCTCTTGTACTCAATGACTACACTGGTGACATTGTGTTGCTCAAATTAACCTAGTCAGTCACTAGGTGACATAATTTCATAGGTTATAGTCGTAAAACCTACCTAAAGGTTTGGCTACTGGACTTTTAAAGACTTGAGAATGTACTCTCCTCAAGCGATAATTTCTAAATTTTGAATACAAATTTGAGATATTGCTTTCATTTATTGCACTACAAATTTGGGATATTTCTTTTATTTATTGCGCCACAAGTGTCTTTTTCTCAAACCAAGGTCTGCTTCCAGGGACCCTGAGCAAATCCTCTCCACTCAGTGGGAGTGTTTAGTCCCTTCGCGGCTCCTGGAAGATTGATAACACGCACGACCCAATCGTGAAGCGCAGGGAACTCTGATTTGAGCTCAATTCCAACGACAAAAGAGCCAGCAACCCATGGGACAGTTGCAATGTCTGGGAGTGAGATATGATCACCGACAAGGAATCCAGTCCCGTTCTCAGTCAACCGGCGTTCTAGCACAGAGTAAAGTCTACGGGTCTCATCAGTGTAGCGCTTGACTCCATAGGGAATCTTTTCGGGTGCAGCAAAGGTAAAATGGTTGGCCTGTCCTTGCATTGGACCAACACCGGCATTTTGGAATAGAAGCCATTCAAGAGACTCGTAGTACTCTGGGGTGCCATGTGCAAATGAAATTTTGTTTTCGGGGTCGTACTTGTCAGCAAGATAGAGGAGAATGGAGCCAGACTCAAAGACTCGCGTGGGCTTGCCAGCGGCAGTTTTGTCAATGATGGCAGGGATTCTTCCATTAGGATTGACATGTTGAAGAAACCATTCCTCTTTTTGGATATTGGTTGAAATGTCAATTCTGATTGCCTTGTAGGGAATGTTGAGCAAGTCAAGAGCCAACGAAATCTTGACGCCATTGGGAGTTCCCAAAGTGTAGAGGGTGATACCAGAGGAAGCAGGAGCGTATTCAGCAGGAATTTCAGTAGGAGTAACCATGATTAAAAATGAATATTAGAAATATGAATACGAAAAAGGTGGAATTGATCTGCCTTTTATATTTTTCTGTTTGGGGTAGTGGGCTCTACTAAGCGTAATTTAAGAATAACATGGCGAAAGGGCATTATTAATGTACTTTTACCAAAGAAAAAAAACAAAAAAAAACAAAAAAACAAAATTCCGTATTTCTATTAGTCAAGAACAGACTTTTAAGCCAGAATGAACTTGTGACAGATGCACCATGATGGCCGCTTGAGAACTTAAGGTATCTATCTTTTATCAATGAGCAATTGATTGCAGGTCATAGATGATTGTCCTGTTGAACAGCAGGCAACTGATATATTAGCAGCTGCTGCAGTGTCAGCCAAGAAATATGAGATAGCTAGACGTCTTGTCTCATAAAGATGATAGGAGATATCAACTGGCAAAACTTCTCGTTCTATTCCTCAGCTTTTCTGGCAGCTGTTCATAGGAAACCTCAAGCCAAAAATGTGCGTAAAAAATATTACTGCTATGCTCTAGTAATCATGGCCAGGCCCAGCTTCATGGTTGGTTCGCTTGGATGTTGGAATGTTTGCTCCCCACTTTAACTGACAATTTGCCCTTTTTCGAGCCAGTAAAGCCATGCAAGCTGAAAATAATGGCGCATTTTGGAAAATAATAGAAGCTTGCTAGATGTTTGCGAACGATATTCATTTTTTTGTGCAGGTTGCTCTTAAACGCGAAATTGACGCGAAGTCAACGCGATGATAACAAAACACGCGTCATTACTTGGAGAATGGATTTCGAAATCATTCATTCACACATCCACGTCCTGGTGACATTTGTCTCAGGGAACTCTGGAGTTTTGCGGCACAATGTTTCTACTTTGAAGTTTCTTATATCCTTATACTGATTTTGTACGGTTACTTATCTGAATTCTTTTCACAGGTTAAGTACGAAATGGAAGAGTCTGAGTCCCAATCGACTCAACAAGATGAGTTTCAACCTACTCAGATATTCACTCCTCCTGACCAAGACATTGAACTTTTAAACCCCAACGAGATTTGCCGACTAGTAAGCTCGACCCACCAGAGACTACACATTTTGGAACAGACGCAGCGAACGAAGCAGGAATGGCGATTTGGCCGTAGTACGCAGGAAGGGTTTTATATTGGGTCTTCAAGTCGAATCAGCAATGTCCATTTCACTCTTGGAGTCAATGGACATGACGATACTGTACTTTTGAAAGATCTTTCGACAAATGGTACGTGGCTTAACAGAACCAAACTTACTAAAGGACAAAGTAACGTTTTACTTGACGGGGATGTAATTTCTGTAGGATTGGGCGTGTCAGAAGATGTTGTTTCCCTGACTGCGTATTTTCCTAAGAAAACGGAGACTCCGCCAAGCGAAGGCATTCATGCGCTATATGACCTTCGGTCTGGCATTCTCGGTCAAGGAGGATTTGCAATCGTCAAACGAGCTGTCGAACGCTCTACCGGAGAGCCATATGCTGTTAAAATTATTGACAAGAAAAAGCTCATGTCTGGTGTATCTGTCCAGAGAGAAGTGGCAATTTTAAAAGAAATCAATCACCCTGACATTGTAAAGCTTCACTACTTTTATGAAGACTCTGAGTTTTACTATCTTGTTCTTGACCTTATTGAAGGTGGCGACTTAATGGATTTTGTGACGGAAAATGGTCCAATTGGAGAGGATGCTGTGCGAGACATTGCTTATCAAGTTCTCTCCGCCGTCGAGTATATGCATGCAATAAATATTTCCCATAGAGACATCAAGCCTGACAATATTCTGATTGCGCAAGAAGATCCCGTCAAAGTTAAAGTCTCTGATTTTGGGCTTTCCAAAATTATTAACTCTACGTCACGCTTGCGTACCTGCTGCGGTACGCCAGCATATATGGCCCCTGAAATTTTTGCAAGACGTGAAGACCCAAGTAAAATGATATACTCTGACAAAGTTGATTTATGGAGCATTGGTTGCACTATCTATGTTCTTCTCACAGGCTACTTGCCATTTCCTGAAAGTACGCAAACAGCTTTATATCAAAGTGTGGCCTCCGGTCGGTTTTCTCTTTCGCCTCTGAAAAATATTGACGCAAGTGAAGAAGTGATTGACTTTATATCCTCACTCTTACAAATTGACCCCAATGTGAGACCTACAGCAAAGGAAGCCTTACGGATGCCCTGGATTTGCGATATTACTGAAGAAAGTGAACTTTGTGAGTCAATGAGTCAAAATTCACTTGCGTCTTTCCGTAACGATGAAACTCTTTACATTCCAGAATTGACCATGTCCCGATCTAGCTCACTTGAAACAATTACTGCAAATCATTGTGACCATAATATGAATGATTGTGTGTCTGATAAGAATGAAGACAATGTGGAAATTGTGACCAAGGACAATCTCTCGCAACCACTGCAGTCATCCACCTCTTATTTAATTGATCAAAACTCCAACCCACTTTCTGTTACTCCTTATCCTTCTCTTGTAAGAGACTTGGACTGGGGACCCCAGGACAACGATCTTCCTGTAAGTGCGTGGATGCTTCTTAGGACAACTGGAGACAGCATTCCTCAAAATGATATTTACGTTGCGCAGCCCAAGTTGTTTTTTGGGAGATACGCAGAGTTTTCTGTTGATGTTGTTATTGCCAATTCCCGCATGTCAAAGACCCATTGTGCCATTTATCAAGAGAAAGATGATGCTACCGGATTATGGGTAGCCTGGTTGGCTGATATCTCAACTAACGGATGTTACATCAACGGGCAACACATTAAAAATGGCAACAGAGCCATGCTTCAAGAAGGGGACCAGTTGCATTTATTTCGTGACCAAGCAGCCGAAAACAATCTGGGATTTACCGTTCATTTTATAAATGGCAGAGGTAGTGTCATGGAGAGAAAGAAGAAGTTTGCCAAAAGACCAATGAGAAACGAAAATGTGATTTTGCCAATCAAGAGTTTGCCCAAACTGGACGGTCGCCTGTCATTGAGATCAAGTAATGTCATGGAAACATCGAGTATGGAAAGAACTTTTGTTGCAGACCCAAGTCCTAAAAAAATGCGAAAGCGTTCTTTCAAAGTAAGTGATGGACGTATTTGACAAAAACAGTTAATTTTTTATCTCTTTTTTTTTTTTTGAATAAAACTAATTAGACAAATATTTTTCAAGGTTTTACGATCAATTTCAATGGGTTCCGAAAACGCCAGAAGCTCGAAAGTAAGCAGGTTTTCATTTGCCAACTAATGAGAAATGAGGATGTTTGTATGGCTAATGATTTGCTTTGTTGTTTTTATTTTTATTTATTTATAAGTTAATGAGGAGTTTCATAACAACAAACATATCTGGTTGGATTCAAGATGTGATATTGGTGTTTGCAGGAATTCATTTAGTGAACTTCAATCACAAGTGTACTTCCTAAGGAGCAAATTTCATGCAGTACATTTTTCCACAGACATATAGGGATTCTTTTTCTGACAGGTCTTTATAAATTTTAGAAACTTCTCGCAACAAAAAAAAAAAAAAAAAAAAAAAAAAAACAAACAAAAAAATAAGACATTAAAAGATAATAAAAAGAGTTAAGACATCAACTACTCCCGGAAGCGGTAAGTTGGTTTCCGCTGGCTTTGAGTTTCCGATGGTGAGAAGTATGTGCTATTGCTTCTCTTATTGCTGCGTTGATGGTGCCGCCGTTTCTTGCCTCCAGTTGTAAGTTTAAGCATTGGAGTATAGTATCCATACGGCGTAGCGGGTGGGTACCCAGGTGTGAATGGTTGATTATATCCGGGAGGCGGTGGCGGCGGAGGCGGTGCGTGATGCTGCTGTTGGCCTTGAAAATATGAGTGCTGATTTGATCTGAAAACAGCAAAGGCTGCGTTTGAAAATACAAAAGATGCAATCATAAACCCGCCAATTACAGTCCAAGTCTTGAGCGTAAGTGGCTTGATAAAACTGTTGATGATTTCTGAAAATGTTTCAGCAGACACCCTTGCGCGACCAATGACTGTTGGGTCACGATTCATGCATCTCTCCCAAGAAATACAAGTGTTTTCCAACGCCGGCACTCGACGACCTGGCATACAATTGTTTCGTAGGTATTGTTTAGAGCATTCCGCCATCTCAGTTAGGATTTCAGCAGAATACTCGTCTACTTTCTTATCCACATCGTGTCGAATCGTTGTAATCAAGATGTAAAAAAAGTAAATAAAAATACAGCTCAGAAAAAAATTCAGAAGAAGTTGCAGATAAAGACTTAAAGTATATGGTACAGAAGGGTCGTTGTGAAATCCACGAGCCCTGAATAAAACGGAATTGTCATCTTCTTCTTCATGGTCTTCTTCAAGATTTTCATTTGTTGACTGATGGAATCGGGAGTTGTTTTTACTTGATTGTTGTTGACGATGTTCGCCTGGCATTTGACCGTCAATATCGACCCACTCTGAGTTGTAAGTGCTAACAAAGGAATCTTCGGTAAAGCTCGAGCTCCTTTCTGAAAACGGAGTTGAGGAAGCAACGGGAATTTTTTGAGGGCCGCGACTGTAATAAGACGGTTCTCGCTTGTAACCTTGTGATGCGGCATATGAAGGCGACGAAAGCGATGAAGGCGATGAAAGAGGCTCATTGTAATAATAGTTATGCTGCGAGCTACGCGTTACAGGTTCCGGGGCCTGGCCAATTTTTTGCAATGCTGCGCGATGGGGTTTGGATGGTGAGCTACCAACCTCAAACTCTTTTATTGTTTTCACCGGTGAAAAAGTTACCCCAGAACTAATAGTACTAGGCTTGTTCAACCGATGTGCCTGCTGTAAAAAAGCCAACTTTCTCACGTCGTTGAATTTCTTGGTGGATAAAGCGCTGCGAATAATAGTTGGATACGGCTGAACTTCAGGAGGATTTTTGTGAGTGCTCAGCACTAATGATTTAGAGTTTGAAGGACGGCTGCACTCACTCAAAACAAATGAATCTCTGACATTCCCTGCTTTTATAGATCTGGAATGTAGATGAATTTGCGGCGAGTCTGGAGAACCAAAGTGACCATGATTCTCAATATGATGGTCTCCAAAATTATCCTTGTTCAATTCTAAAGACTCGTTCTGGTTAATGGTTTGCAGCTGACCTTCCGAGTAGTCATGTTCATGATTCTCATCCTCGTATTCGTTTGCGCCTTCATCAGGAGAAAATTCCCGAGAATTGGCCACTACCTCATTCACAGAGTTAGACAGCTCGCCGGTTTCAATAATTGGCTCACTTGGGCCCTCGGACTCTAACAACTCATTCTTTTCTGATAGCAAATACTCATATTCCTGTGAATTTGAAAGTATACTTGTGGAATGTGAACATGGAATGACGCCAGAATAGTCTGGAACCTGAGAACCCTGACTGGCAAAAGAATCTTTTAATATTGAGCGAGAAAATTCTTTCGTTAAGTGGTTTCCTGCAGTAGGAGAAGTTGTGAGGTCAATAAATTGTGACGATTCATTCCTTTTAGAAATGGGCTCTCGGTTTTCTTGTCCTTGCAATCCTTTTAGATCCCGGTTTAAATAACTTTCATTTAAAAAAGAACTATCAAAGGATATGCTGTGCTCTTTTTCAATAGCCTTGCTAAACATATTTGAACCCGCAAATGATGCACTATTCCTTGACGTCTGCTGCGTCTTAACAGTTGAAGGACTGGCTATTGCAGATGCGTTTTCATTAGGAGTCACATCATATTCAAAACTCGCCGCCTGTGAAGTTTCGTCAAACTGGCGAGGTTTAGGATTGGACATTCGCTGTCGCAGCAAGTCTGGGTTTTTCTGGCAATGCAAGTTTGAATCTGAAAAAAAAGATTCATTGCCATTTTGGATTGCAATGTCGAATGGTTTTTCGTTATTAAATAAAGAAGAATCAATGTGTGAACTGCTATCACGCGTATAATCGTATGAGGGAACAGGATTTGAAGCATGAGTGTCTTGAATAGAACAACTTCCTTTCACGTCACTTGATATTTCTGACAAATTGCCATAACTGCTACCATCAGAGCCTTCTGAATAGTATTCACTCGTGTTATCTGCCTTTCCATCAGTTGAATCGCTGAAGCTTCGTGTAGAGTCCTTTAAGGCAGATATTTTTGGCGTATTCAGCGAGTTCATTGGCCCTAAAGAGTTTGACAACTTGGAATCATCTAGATTTGGGCTAATGTCGTCGAATTTAGGTAGCGTTTCACCAGCCGCGAATCTGTGGTTAACAAATTCGGCAGAATTATTTTCGCAGAGCAGATTCAAGTCCATTGTAAGTGTTCTCCTTGGGGGAGCAGTTAAAACACACCTCTATCCAAGATGTCGGCTAGGGGATGAGTATAAAATGTTAAGCACAAATCAATAGAAAATAAATAGATTTTAGGTTGCTGGTAAAGAAAAGTAAATTGTCTAGATGAAGTTACTGAAGAAGTGGCTTGGAGGTTATATTTGTTTTGTTTGTTTGTTTGTTTTTGAATTTTTTAGGTGAAATTGTTTGTTTCTGCTCCAAATAGGCAAAAAAATGAATACTTGTGTCAGAAGTCTAAAGTTCCAAGTCTTTAGTCTTAAGGTGCAGTCCAGGATCAATATAGCAGAACATTTATGCTTGGATAAAAATATTTGTTTTGATAAAAAGAAGCTGGTCTTGCTAGGGTAAAAAATTAAGGAAGTAAAGCTCTACCAAAGGTGCTGGGAAATGCATAAAAAAAAGATCTGAGATGTGGTTAAGAATAGGCTAAAGACTAACAGTCTTTGTCGATGGCTCAAAATATTGGCAGGATCCTAATTTCTGTGCGCCGAAAGTAGCCATTGTGTCGCGAGATAGCTTATAGCTTGCTGAGCACCTAGTAGGATATAACACAATTCAAATCTCGTAAAACACATCTGTGCAGCATGCATCCCTAAAAAAATTAGTTGCAAGTCATTGGCCTGGTCTACGAAGTTTCTGCTTCATGTACGTCCTCTGCCTGAAATCCGTACTCAGGTCGATTTCTATTGCCTTTCGCGGGAGTGGTTTTTGCTAGATGAAGGAGTTTTACAACACCCTTTTTGCTCCACATTACGATCTCAACGAATGTTTGAAGACTCGGGTAAAGGATCACGGAGACTGTCGATTGACACAGATGATTGTAGTCCACAAGGGTTTGAATATATCCTTTGCACAATAGGACATATGTAGATGAAGATATGCAATCGCAGAACCCTGTGTTTTTACAAATAAATTTATTGTCGTTGAAAATCACAAAGGTGGCGGGCCCATGTGCTTGAAAAGTCAAGTCTTTCTATGTCAGTACTGGGCCTATTTCACTACCCCGCCCAGTCACTTGGAGGGGCCTCAATTCATCATTGGGCAAGATGAAATTTTCACAACCACCAATTACCCGCCTTTGTATTTGCTGTCTATGCTCCCTCCATAGTGTGCCCTCAAACCTTCCATTTTTTCACCTTCAACACCGAAACTCTTACCCACACTGTCCAGATTAGAATCAGCTCAAAAAAACTATACTAACCAATCTGAAAGTTCACCATATTCCTAGAAGATTTTGCTGTGCTAGAAATTTAAGTCATTCCTAAAGAAATACCTTGCTACTTGTCTACTTTGTGATTGAAGTTTTCAGTCACCTCTAGCCTTCCAAATACGAATAGGTCAAACTGGATCCATCTATCATCTCGTGTCAGCCCCCTGCGGGATCTGACATTCAGCTGTCTATGACAGATGAATCTCTATATACACCTATTTTTCTTGAGACCAACCCTTTAAACCCTGATGGCCAAGTTTTTTTATACAGTACAGAGCAATTACTTATACTTCAGCATTCTCCTCTAGTTAACGTTCCATCCAGTTACACCTCCTTTGACATCTCAGCGTAAGTTGAAAAATTATGGTATATTTTTGTCTGTTAACTTTCCACACAGGCCTAAAAAAACCTCCTATTTTAACTCTTTTAACGGATCTTCCAGCAGACTTGAAGGTTTGTAGTTGCTGTATACTTTTCATGATTTTATGTGTTAACTTTAGATAGGAACTTCTGATGTATATCTGGGACCACCGCGAACTCTTTTTTCCATGTCTCGTGGAGAACCTTCTGCCAGAACAAGTATAAATAGCACGCCGACACGAGGAACAAACAACTCAACCAGACACACCCCAAACCGATCTAGACACGGCCATGACTCTAGTGTTAACTCTCCCGAATGGGATGGCACCAAAACAGCTAATCACCATTCTCATCTCTCATCCAGCAATGTTACTTCTAGAAATCAGCAGAAAGGACATGCCAATTCCAATACGAACTCTCACGGAGGTAGTAATGGCGTCCACCACAAAAACCATCATGACTCAGGCAATCAGGATTTGCTTGATAAGTTTGAGGCCCTTGGAAGGGAGCGTCGCGGAGATATTGTATCTTCATACAGAGCGATGGAAGAGTCGAATGATGTAGAATGGCTGGACCCTACAGATGATATCAATAATGAGATTATTCCCGTGGCTTCTGGTCGGTCCATTCAAGAGTTTGAGGAATGGAAGGCTAAAATGAAAGCTGAAGAGAGACGCCGTGCTGGGATTTCTGATGTGCCCTCAATTAGCGAAGCTCCAGCTCTAGCTGGTGCAAAAGCGGCGGAAAATTCGACTCAGCCTAACTACGAAAGTAATCCTAGTCAAAAGTCAGTGGATCGTTTATTTGGAATGTGGGATGCTGCTCCTCAAAGTGACTCTCACTATGCGTCTTTGGGTAGGGCATCCCGGTTCTCACGTTTTTTTAAAGGTGACAGTGCTCCTACTAATCAGCCTGCTGCTACGCATACTGGGAGACCTTCCCAAGAACATGCTGACCATGGTTCGCCTGTAAACCACCGATTTGCTACTCCAGCTTCACCAATGACGCTAGCCCACCCCACTCCCTCGGTTCCAAATGGCAATGATGCAGATAGGCAAGGATTTATGAGAATCATGGCTATGCTCGGTGACAAACCTGACGAAACTTCTGATATTATAGCTCCTCCTTCTGTCGCACCCACTTCTTCCTCTGAGCCCGCAAAGCTAACTGAAGCACCTGTTTCTGATGATATCTTTTTTATGAGCCTTCTGAACAAGGGCTCTGCTACCTCAACTCCTGCTCCTAATTCTGGAGGTCCCCTGTTATCTCCTGCCATTTCAGCGCAGAGCCCGTGTACTAACCAGAACAGTCCTATCATTTCTCGGGGAGTAACACCTGCTGTTCAAAACGCACAAATGTCCTTGCCTAATCCAAACAATACGCGTCCTCAAAAAGACCCATATCGAATTGATAATCACGGATTTTCTGGCCCTCCTCCTCCAGAGTGGATTCAGCAGCAAGTTGCGAGTGGCCAATTCCCAAATAACGGACCCCCTCCTCCAGGCTTCATGCCTCCACCATTTATGGGAATGCATATGCCACCTCCCGGTATGATGCCTCAGTTTCCACCAGGCCAAAATGGGATGCCTCCTTTGCCACCGCATATGATACCTCCTCCTGGAGGGTTCTATAATGGACCTCCTCCACTCATGAACTTTTCCATGCAACAGCAACCTCCCCAGCTTCATGGAAATCCATTCCCTCCTGGACCCCCTCCTGGTATGCAAACTCAAATGTTTGATTCGCTTCCTAAGGGCCCAAATAGCCGATTTGCGGGCCACAAGGTGAATTAGTTAAATGTATGGTAAAATATGTGTGAGGGCTCTTTTTTTAAAAAAGATTTTTTTTTCTTTTTTTCTTTTTTTTTTTTTTTGCTCATGCTATAAAGTTATATTTTTTTCATTTACTCATGCTTTTCAATAGTGATGTCTTTATTTTCATCACGGCCGTTCTTTTGCTCCTCGAGGAAAATCAATTCCATGGCTTTTTCAAAAACTCTTGACATAGCGTGTAGCTTTGGAGGAGTGAGGGAGTCTAGTTCATGTGCATAGGAAGGAACAGGGATTTTTGAAGTCATATTCAAGTCAGCGTCATGTACAGTGTCCAAGGCAGTTGTAGCAGGTGGGGACCAGGAAATATCTAGTATTCTTGAAGATACAATAGCATTGACCTTTTCGGCGCCATATTTGTCACAGATGTCAAAGTAGTTCAAGGTGTACTTGGGCAATAATGGTGGGTTATGAACAACCTTTGAAACAGCTAACAAATCTTGAATGATTTGCGAGAACAAATCTGTGTCAAACTCAGTTCCCTGCGAGATGGAATCAGGGACAGACGAATGCGTCACAAATGAATGATGCGTGAGGTGAAGTTTGATGTTAATATATGCCTGAATAAAATGTGAAGATTGTTCTGGTGACATTGTACCATCTGAAAAAATAAATTCAGTAATGTAATCTGAGATATGGGCCAACCGACCTCCGAAAACATCCCAAATGTCGTCGAAATCTGGAAGCCTTTCCTTAATCAAGCCCGGAGAAGGTAGTTTTTCAATTGTGGTTGGTATAAGAGTTTTGTAGTAAAAGTCTTTGGCTTCAATGTAGGTACAGTCTTGGATTGTAAAAATCTTGGTATGCTGGGAAATGTTTAATGCTCGCAACCAGTGTAAGTAAAATGGATCTGAAGTTGTATGTATAACATGACAAAGACGGTCTTGTTTCGTAAGAACTAGAAATGCGTCCAATAGCGATTTTATACATTCTTGGGATTCAATTAGGGCCGGCAAGCGGTGTGCCTCATCCAACAGGATAACTGGAATCCGTTTATTGGGATTCATGATTGGACTAGTGCGCTTTTTTAGTTTATTAGAAATGCGTCGAAACCGAGCCTCCATTTCGTCTAATTCCTTTAGGGCCTTGAAGTCAACAAGACCGCGGCTTGTCTTTGGTCGTCGCAAAAATCCTTTTCTTTTCTGGGCTTCATCTTCTGCTTTCTTTTTTTCACTTTCTGATACCGCTTCAGCAGTGTTTACTTCAAATTGCCAATATGCAAGCAATGAGCTTTGGAACCGCTCCATAATTGCTGCTATATCCCCAATTGTCACTGCACCAGATGGGCTTCCTGTTGAAACTATACTTTTTGCTAAACGGCCTTCATATTGTTTTCGTAGATGCTTAAAGCCCAGCATGTGGCCTTTAAATGCTTCCTTATATTGTGCAGCGTATTGATCATTGATTTGCTTATAGTTTGTCCCGTCAGCAATGCACTCCTCTTCACTCTTGTAAACTCCATCCTCTCGAGGAGTAGTCATAATGGTTTCAAAGAATTGTTCAAACTGAGTTGCCAGACGGATAGCAAGCCCAGTGAGATCCGCAAACCCGGCAATTCTGAGATCAATATGCATGACCACAAAACGTTTTCTATCGTTATTAGAAAATTCGTCCTCATTTTTTTTATTAGTCTTTGTGTTTTCAATTTCAATAGTTCCACTCGAAAGAACTTGTCGCAGCAGGGCTGTTTTGCCGACAGAAGAACCCCCAAAGATGACTAAAAATGAAGGCTGAGTGGAGAGTACCATTTGTATTGCGTGGGTCTCCCGGGGTCGTGGGTAGAAACCTGGAAGAGGTTCAAAAGTGTTGATTCGTGGTACTTTGCTGAGCTCATACTGTTCCATAAAGTCCTCTTTAACATCCTCCAGCATTTTTTTGGTATCTTTTATTTGCTGCAGAGTTTCAAATGGTGCAGAGATGGCCTGAATAAGCTGCGTTATAATGTGTCTTTTTTGTAGGGAAGCGACAAGACCTGGAACTGGCACAGTGGGTTGGCAAATCGATACCAACCTCGGGCGTTTTGGATACATTGATAAGCGGGACACATCAGCAATTGTGGGGTACAAGACACTGGCTCTTGAAGCGCAAAGCTTCGAAGTCGATGATATTTGTAGATTGGCCATGCTTGCAAAAGTAGGTGATTCTAAAGACTGATCGCCATTTTGCAACAAATAAACAGAAATTTGGTGAAGTGCCCAGGCCGTTAAGAGTTCTATCCTTTAAAGTATTGTGTTGCGCCTGCAACCAAACCAAGACCAAGTACAAGCCAGGTCACGTGATATTAAACTTTCAACGCTTCGTGAGCATTTAGCACTCACGTACATACATACTCTTGTCGCATGTCACCAGAAAGACAACACCAGAAATTCTCAATGTTTTATATGATTGGCACAAAAATAGACTATTGCTCGTGGTCGAGCATTGCTATATAAATTGAGTGTGCTGCGGCTCTATTGCGTGGATCCAAGTCTTAAACTGAATTGGTCGTTTTCACCTTCTGCGAAACAACAATTTGAAGCTTCCGCGAAGTGGGCTGGCAGTCCAGTCTCCACGCTTTAGAGAAATAGCGTCATGATAAAACTTACGCTATACGCCAAACTAGACATGGAAAGGTTAACGTCTAATTACTACAGCAGCCCAGAGCTTGGGATAGAGTTTAAATTCACCCACTTCTTAGGAAGTAATGTCTCACCGATTTTTAGGTGCATGAATTTGAATGGAGCAAAATTCAGTGAAATTTATTCGAATATGAATAGTGTTGCGAGGTGAAGAATCAATGGAATTAATGCAGATTTCAAGCGTCCATATTACAACTACAACAACTAATTCTCCTGAATGTCTTGAACTTTCATGCATTCAGCCGAAATCTTTATAACTTGAGCACAGAAATTTAATGATTAAACAAAAATAACACATACCTAAGCATTTCAAACATGCAGTGAGGAAAAAAAGCTCTCCTGTTCAAAGACTGCTAAAGGAATAATTTTTTCGGAGTTACTGAGGCGTCACTGTCATCATTTCATTGAATTATGAGCAGACTAGTTCCATGCGAATATCTTTAGAAAAAACAATCTATTGAAAGGTCTTGGAGGGGACTAAACAAGGGACGCACTGCACAGATAGAATCCACCATCATGGACTTTAAATCCACTAGCGACGACAGCGCTTGCCATCCATTAAGCTTGAGTCAAGTGACATCTACTTTGGCTGTAGACGAAATCTGCATGCACAAATTTCGGGGAATTTTAGATTTCGAAACGCTTAAGTTGGAATATGTCAAAAATTCATATCTTGAACTGGAACTGAGGCTTGAAACCTGCCACTCTTATTTCAAGTCCCAGCCAAAATCAAATTGTGGGCGTTTCTCATGTACTCTGTGCCAGCCACTCTACAAAATGTCTGCTCGGCGACCGTTCCTGGGATTGACCAAGAAAAGGAATGGCTTGCACTGGTGGAGATGAGTCCCAGGTATCAAGTACGCGTTGTTTGGCCAGGTATACTTAGGAGCCATTTCAAGAAGCCGCCAGCCAACTTTTGTTGTCTTGCCAGCCATTCTCATTTCCAAGCTCAACCATCCGTTATATATTCACTTACACCCTTCCTCTTTCATCTTTCTAAATTTTTTCTGCATTTTTAATAGTTTTCTTCTAATTGCAAGTAATATGCGATTGCTCGCTTTGAATTTTTCTCGCTAACTCCTCAGCTCCACAGAACAATGGGTAGACACAAACGCTCACGGACACCTGAAGCTACGGGGTATCCACGAAATTCCTCAGTATACTCGTCATCGAGCAGCTCTCTACCCCATTCACCAACAGTTGAAATTAAATTTAGTCGTATGAGCGACCTTCAACAAAAATCAAAGCGTCGACGGAAGGTCCAACCATCGCGAACTACGACTCCATTAGAAACAAACAGAAAAGCTGCGATGGAACGAACTGGTAGCAACGCAAGTGCAAATCATTATCATCACCATTTCCATCATCATCACTATCACGCTGGTCAGCCAAAGCAGCTGCCTCCCCATGCAAACTCAGAAGAATCTACTTCATCTTCATTTTCAAACCAACCGGCCCATTATGATGGAGCAACTATTCCGTCTTTCGCGAGACAGAAATCCACCAAATCTCGCAATTCTAGAATCTCCGCAGGATCCCATCACTCTCGTAATCCATATATTGAGCAGCATCCATCTGTTACTTCTCGCCACCGTTACCAGCAAGTACATCCTGTACAGGAGCACAACACAGTTGTTGTAAGCCCTCGAAACAATACTCCATCTGCTCGACACACGTCAATTCATAACTCTACCCTCCCCCCTAATACTCAACAGCAAATGCATCGTACTCCATCTAGGACACAGCATCCTAGGACCAGGGACCTCCCTCCCTCCACTACTGAAGCTGTTAGAGTGCCTTCTGGTAGGCAGGGTTATGGCAATCAGTATAATACAGTAAATAACAAGATGCCTCGAAGACCTTTGCATACTGCGGCTTCACTTGAAGCTCTAAACAAGCTGGAATTTGGAACTCCAACACTCATGATCCGAAGAAAAAAATCGCTCGCTAGCACCCGTGGATCTCGGCTTCGACGTTTCTTTCTTCGCATTTTTCGTCGTCGAAGCCGCGCAAAGTTCCATTATACAAAAGCACAACTAAGAAAAAATATATCACTCAGTTTACCAGGCACTGATGGCCGGTACCGTCAATACAAGGTCAAAGCTGTACAGCTTATGGGTCTTCGACCACTTCCAAGGGCCCCTTCTTATTCGAAGCTGCGAGGCATAGGCTTAATTTCTCAACCCATTACAGTTACAAAGCATGAAGGAATTGATAATACTGGATTAGGAGAAGTCCTTTCAATCCGCAGCCGTCGATCCTCTAGTATCATTCGTGTTAAGATTCCTCCAGGATCACACCTCGATCGCGCAGGTTATATTCCCCCTTCCCGAACTGGGACTCCTTCATCTGCTGGGCGCGATTCCATTGATAGAAGATTGGACTGGATTCAGCAAGAACTTGATGATACTCGCCTCATGAGACGAGGTATCTCATCTCGCAAGGGATCAACAAGCTCGGGCGCTGCGCTTTACCAAAGACCGTCCCGAAGTGCAATGGCTCGGACAAAGTCATTTATCTCAATTACATCGTCCGTGCTACCTACTTTCGAAGACCATCCTGATATTATCAAAAGATCTGACTTGTTTAAACGGACAAGTCTCAAGTACGGCTTGGGCCACATGACTGCTCCTCCATCTACTAGAAGAATTTCTCGAATGGATGCCGACTCAGCAAATGACCCTGCTAAGATTGAAGAAGCATTAGCTTTTGTTAGCTCCTGGTCAGAGTATCTGAGGCGGGCGATTGCGGTGCGCATTGTTCTTCGACAGCAACTTCATAATCTTGAAGAAGAGGAAGAGACCGAGTGGCAACAATTAAACTCAGTAGAGGAGGAGGAAGACAGAGGATCATATACCGCCGAAACTGAAACAGTTAGCTCTTTTGGTACTAATTCAACGCGTTCCCACGATTCACAACAACTTCCGAAATCTAACCCGCAAATGGGTACTTCTTCCTATTATGGTGCATCTAAAGATTCTGATCCCTCAGGAGCTATGAGTACACACACCACACGTACTAGTGGTACGTCCACATCACAGTCTGGGGGTACCTCTAGGTCACATGCAGCATTCTTACAGCATAAACGCCATGCAAGTTTAGACCACTCTGTGTACAGTGCGGTCGGCAAAGATTTGGTTCATGATGACATGTATTATGATAGTAATGGGGAGTTGATCAGCATTACACCAATCTCGACAGTGGCCAAGGATGTACAATCAATATCATCCGACAACAATACTCATAGAAGAACGGCTGCTTCAATCAGAAGAGCTTTACAGCAAGGTCGGATGCATGAAAGGTATGCCGTTTTGATGGGCCCAGCAGATAAACATCCCACGGCCAATCCAAGAACCTCGGTTATAGACAAGGACCTTCCACCTTTGCCACGAGAGCGTAGTCAACCTCTACAAACTGCTAGACGCAGACGGTCTAATAGTCAGAGTTCGTTGTCTTCCAAGAGTTCGTTTGGGTCATTTAGCAAGCCTGGAAAGGAGGCAATTTGGATGCGCAGTTCATCATCATCTGGTTCATCGGCCAAGCTTCGTCCATTGCCTCCAATTCCTGGTGGAAGTGGTTTGCGAGTTGTATCTGAACCCACCAATGTTCGGGCTTCGCTAGGTGGCAATCATAGTCAAAGCGACTATTCAGGTAGTCTTGAGCATACCTCAAGCAGCAGCCCAAGTGGTAGTGGCGACAGTGTGGGCAGTGTCCTCGCCGGCCAAACTTCTGGTAGAGGAAGTAGGGGTGCTGGCAGACTCCTTCAAGAACAGCGAAAAATGAGTGATAAAATCCTGGCAAACATGGTTCAAGAGATGGAAGAGCTACAGGCTCGATCGTTAGTTCTCTCAGGTATGGCCAAAACACATCGCGATGAAGGTGGTGAGGAGGATAGCCCTGATGATGTTTATCACACTCCTACGGTTTCCGAAAGAGGTTCAGCTTCTGGCTCGGCTTCTGACTATTCACTTTCGCCTGTGCGTCAAACGGGTAGGCCATATTTGCCCGGTGAAAACCGATCATCACTTAATTACTACGTGCTTGATTCACAAACTACTCCCTCAGCATCGGCGGCGAGAATTCAGTCTGCAAGTGGCAGCACCGTGCTGGCTCCATCGTCTTTAATCACTAACAGAAATATGCATTTGGCCAGCGTGCCCAACGTTTTAAGTGGAGCAGATAGTCCACGAAGTTCAGGTAGTAACAGTAGCTTGAAACTTCTACAGCAACAGCAACAGCAACAGCAGCAGCAGCAGCAACAACAACAACAGATGATACGTCAACAACCAGAGCCACTTGTTATCCCACGAAAGGCTTCGCGCGCTGAATCTATCGCTGCTGGAGCTACTGTTACGCTGTCACGAGGAAAGCTGAATCGTCGTCGTCGGCCTAGATCTCAGTTATCTGATAGTGGAAGTGAGCGAAATAGCTATTATTACAGTAGCGATGCGCAGAGTGCCACTAGCAGCAGGTTTAAGGAGGCATTTGTAGATATGTCGTTTTCACCTTCTGGTGGAGTAGAATCGCCGTATAGGGGTTCGATGGAGTTAGATGCTGCTGATCAGCAGTTGGCAACGCCTTGGGTATCAATGGATATGTCAAGCAAGCATTAGGCTTTTTATTTTTAATATAGTAGATTTTTCATTATTTGAATAAAGAGTTTTTATAAATCTGGATTGAAGAGGGCTTTAAATACCAAATTGGTCCATTTGGAGTCTATCCTTGATAAATCGCCGAGTAGGGCGGTCTACCTTAACTTTTGGAATGCCCTGCGAGTGATCTACTGTTTCATCAAAAGACTTGAAAAATTTTGAAATAACACTAGGGTACCAACGTTTGTTACCAGGTTGGAACCAGCCAATATGGCCACCTAACGATGTAGTAGCAAGTACAACGTAAGGGTTCTTAAATGCCTCCTTAAACGGGATGCACTCTCTGTGAACGATAGGATCATCAAGGGCGTTGATGATAACGGTTGGTGTTCTAATGTCCATCAAACGGTGTACAGATGACGCAGTTCTGTAATAATCACGCGCAGTGTCGAATCCAAATAAAGGAGCAGTATACTGGTCGTCAAAGTCAGAAATGAGTTTAACATTGTGTCGTTTGTTATAGTCAAACAATTCGTTGTCAGCAAGCTTAACGTTGTGATTTTTAAGCATGCGTAAGAGGTTCTTGGCCATTATAGGAGAATACACATTGCGACCCATGAAAGACGAAGAAAGGTATTGATTTGAAAGATTGAGGTCCCAGGGGTTCGCAATAATCATGGCAGCATCTACTCGAGATTCAGGTTTGCTTGTAAGATCGCCTTCTTGACCCAAGAAGTTGGCAAGGATAGAAGCGCCTAGAGAGAAACCAATGAGGTAGATGCGACGCTCAGCAGGCTGTTCAGCACGAAGCAGGCGAATGAACCGACGAATGTCTTCAGTCCAGACAGCGCAAAATAGCTGGGGGGTCGTGATTGGGGTACGAGCACATCCACGAGAGTTGAGAACGACGCAGTCAAAACCGTATTCAGGATGTGAGATCTCTTCTACAACAGATCGGATATATGATTCATGGGAGCCACCAGAAAGACCATGCAAAAGAACCAAAAGAGGCTTTTCCGCCACAGAAGAAGCTGGGTTCTTAATCTTGTTAACCTCATCAGGAGTAAAATATCTCAGGCGAGATGGGAAAGGGGGAGGGTTTTCAATAGGACAGTATTCAAGCTGTTCCTTCCACTCTGCTTTTGAGTTTGGCGGCTCTATATGATAATCAGCGGTAATCAAGGAGCCGTCTTCCCAGTAGATGCAACGGCGACCGTAGTAAATCTTGTTGATGGATTCAAAACTACCAGAGGCGTACATAGTTTGAAGATCACCGTTGAAGAGAGCAGGACTCATGAAATCCCATGTTCCATCACGAAGAGCAGGGACTTTTTCGGCAACCAGTTGTGAAAGAGGTTTTGCAGCAGCCTTGCTGTCACCTTTAACTGGCAAGGGGATGCTCGCAGGCGAAGCCACAGTGTTGACAAACGATCTGACTCCAAAGATGCTCATTAGTATTGATTATTTTTGTGCGAGGGACAAGGTCGACTGGGATTTTATGAAGTTTGGTCTGTTTGTACAACCGAAATTTCAAATTTAATTTATAAATATTTGGCACCACCAGGAACACTGTTGGAAAAAAACAATTAGTGGGTGACGAAGACTCCAGAAAGTAACGGCACTGGCCAAGTCCATGGCAAGCTTTCAGGATTGCTGGTTTATGTGTGAGTCTGTGTCTTTTTGGGTGGCCAAAGTAGTAGATAACATTTTGTATAGCTACTCGTAAGACCGAGAACCGAGGTATAGCTTCAAGGGAATTACTGATTATTTGACAAAATGCATCACCCAAGTAGGCCGTTGTTGGTAAATAAATAAAAATAAAAAGGTTAAAAAAAATATGGAGAGCGCCAAAAACAGCCGAAATCACAGCTTTGTGAAATTTGCCTCCAGTATTTGTCGCAGTTAGTAGAAATATAGAGGATAGAGCTTGTGCGATTCTCTAGAGTCGACCACGTTTAGTAGCAGCTCTGAAAATCCTTTTCTGACCCCATATACCAAGAAGATGAGTGCTTCCTGAATTGAGTAGATCATCAACTATGGCCTGTAAGTCACAGTAGCGACTCAATCTCTGAGAGAAGAGTTATTTTCCACCTCGCTATCAAAACTTGAACTATTTATCAACCACTCATTTTTTACCATATCTAGCTTCCGTTCATAGCCCATTTTTTCAAAGGCGTGCCTTTCTGATAATGTCCATCAGCCCTAAACCTGGAAATACTGATGGATAGTCCACTGACACAAGCATATTCTTCCTATAGCTTATGCTTGTCGACAAGCCTTTTTTATACGTCTGCTTGGCAACCTGGTACACAAAGAGCTCTGATGAAAACATGTCATAACGATCACTTTTTCGTTTCAAGTCAGCGAAGAAACACATTAGCACTTAATAGGCATTTTCAGCTTCTTTGTCCACAGGAGAATATTCTTAAAAGAAAACACACGAATTCCTGCTTGTTAGTTGTAAACAATGATAAGCAATAGTAAAATTATAGGAATATTTACATGTAGTGCGCATTTGGTTCGTTTTTAAGTCAATTAAGCTTGAGGTGGTACCGTGGCGCACAGACTATAGTTATTAATATATATGTTTGCCTCTTGTATAATTATGTTTAGCTTATATATTTGCTTCCGACGTCATTAATGACTTACTGTAACTAACAATATCCTCCGCTATTTGTTTTTCATTATTAAATTTATCACTTTCATTCATCAATTCAGAGTAAACAGGCTCATTTTAAATATATAGTATTTACCAGTGTTACAGCTAGCTATATTGCTAGCTATATTATTAAATGAGCTATCAACAAGCAAAGTGCAGTTGCAAGAATAGAGGAGCTTGTCTTGTATATTGCTTTTTGTTAAAGATAATCATGACCCAAATTTGGACGAGTTCGTTTTAGTGCCCGAAGACGCAGGCCAACTTAACTTGGCTGCTTTTTTTTGCACTCTAAATTTCTTCTTTTCCAGTAAGTGAGCTTTGTTGAAAATAAATAGCATTTCCTCTAACCTTTTTAATTACTACAAAGTAGTGGTTGAAAACGTAGCATTGTTATTGATTTTCATTGTCTTTTTTGAAGGGTCTTGAAGGGAGCGGCAGCGACTACGCAAAATTGGTCTATGCTTTCTATAGTTTGTTCTACATTAGAACAAAGAAATCTTGTAGTTGTCAAGTTTTTTCTGGTTGCTGGACCGTAAGTGGGTTGTGTATATTGAAAATTAACTTGCTGGGTCAATCGAATTAGCGTCCTTCAAAATATATATATATATAAAATGTCTCACAAGTATCTGCTGTAAATAAACGACATTTTTAGAAGAATCAATTCGTAGATCAGGCGATTTGAAACGACGACTAAATACGTAGTCACTGACGTAAGACAGGTTAGATTGATTTTGTCTTGATGCTCGCTAAACGTACCTTTTAACACACAAAGAACTTATCCGTTCATAAAATTAGATACAAGTAAATAAGCTAAACATAATAATACAAGAGGCAAATAACAACTGAAGAGGAAAATCCATTCACGGAAAATCCATTTACGGAAAATCATCAAAGTCAGTGCAAAATGGGAAAAGCTTTAATTTTTTTCAGTTGCTTCACTAGGGAAAAGTATACCTAAGTCCGGAAGAGGCGCTTTTGAAATAAGTGAAGTATGTGTCCTACTCATGTTGTAATCTATGGCCAATGTCCCGAATTTAATTTAATTTAACTCCCACAAGGAATTTAGCAGTTTTTATATTGTTATTAACTCATCTTTCGAAGATTGAGTCGTTATTGTGACTTGCAGGCTATATTTGCTATATATTAAATTTGAAATTGTATTATTTTTGAAGAGCCAGTTTACTCTGAATCGATGAATGAAAGTAATGAATTTAATACTGAAGAACAAATAGCGGAGGATATTGTTAGTTATTAGTAGGTCATTAGTGACGTTGGAAGCAAATATATAAGCTGAACATAATAATACAAGAGTCAAATTATTATTACTTTTTTTTTTTTCCTTTTTAATTTTGATAGTTATTCGAAGAAATCGCATACTCAACAATTTTCATGGCCAACTTTCGATCATTCTTCAAAAGTAAATTTTTTCTCTCATTGAATTCTTTCTCATCTGTGACAAAGAAATTAGGTTAACTAGGCACTTTTGTTTAAAAGTAGGCTGACAGAAAATTCACATTAAGTGTTAAGTAACGTCTCTCTGTTCTTTGCCGCTTTCGTAATATCAGAATTACAAGGCGGCCTATTTAAGTATGTTTATTAAAGAACTTAGCCGCTTAATTTTCATCTTAAGTGAGGAAGGGTATAGGCATATTTTTTGCCTGAAGTCGATAAAAGTCCGTACAC
>JAKVQY010000136.1:0-24776 GCA_030463045.1 Geotrichum macrosporum
GAGGCAATAACAGGTCTGTGATGCCCTTAGACGTTCTGGGCCGCACGCGCGCTACACTGACGGAGCCAGCGAGTATAACCTGAGCCGAGAGGTTTGGGTAATCTTGGGAAACTCCGTTTTGTCCATTTATCGCCTATGCCTACGCCCACGCCCATAAGTTTATTTTTGGGCAAAAATTTAAGCGACAAAATTAGAGAAAAGTATTCAAATCCTACTGAATTACTTATCTGTAAAGTTCGCGATCCGCACTACACACTTTTGGTAAATAATTTTTATTCCCTTCTTCTTGTACCATCAGACACAAGTCTACTTGAAGCTTTAGTTAGTGTCTTGAGTACGCTTGCAACGGAAGTACCGGTTATTAATCTATCGCTACTCTTACAGCCAATGGAGAGTTAAAATTCTTGCAGGGCCAACTAAAAATCAATAATCCCATCACATCCATGGACCCCATTACATCTCACATACTTGAGTTCTCCTACAAAGTACATGAAATTAATTTTGATGTCGCCCAGGGTCGATCAATTAGACGGGCGAGATACACCATTTTGTCTGATAATCAACGACAGATATCGCAATTTCTTGTCAATCCATCGCCAACGACACTCCACATGCTCTGTACAATGATAGCTTACTCGCCAGGATTTACTTGCATCAACTGCACCTGCACTAGGTTTTGAAGCCTTATAAGGTGATGAAAAACTTACTCTCCCACATGGAAAACTTGACAAAAAACAGAAGCAGAAAGCGCGATACAGGAAACGGCGGTAAAGTGAAGCACAATTGTATTGTATTGAAAGGTTGCCAATTGATATATTGGGCGGTACGCGTTTACGTCGGTTAGAAACAACCCTTCTATTTTGCCTATATCAGACTACCTGTAACCAGACCTGCCTGCTCTAGAGTAAAGTATAGTTCTATATACAGGTGGACCCTCTTTCCTGAATATGTGCCTACCCTTTCTCACTTTGGTAAGAAACCCTCGCCATTACTTCCATAGGTTCTCACCCACTCAAAGACTCAGCTTGGCCTACAGAATCAGTACAGATTTTGAAACTGGGGCATATCCAGACTCTAGAATATGGCATGGTCGTTTCTTTTCAGATTCCTCCTGGACTTCCACCTTATTTTGCGCGCACACAAAATACCTTGGAAAAAACAAAGGAAAAGGAAGGAAAAGTCCAGTCTTCGACCCTTGAGAATTCAATATTGGCCCACGAGATCGCGCCATTCTGTTTCTATGCTATCTTTCGTGAAAAAAATAGAATTGGAAGGTCGACACTGAAAAACTTTTCACGGAAAGCATCAAAACGAGCTTCTGGGCTTCAGTCGACGCAATTTCAAAACTGATTGCTACCAGGCTCAGCGGTAACTTCAAAAAGGAAGTTTTAGCTTGCATTCAACAATAGACAGTCTGAGCTTTCAATTGTTAATAACCTGGAGATTATTATTTGCTACTGTGACTTTCAGACTATTTTTGATATATATTAAATCTGAGAAAGTATGAAAGAAAATGATGAATTTAATACTGAAGAAGAAATAGCGGAGGATAATGTTAGTTATTAGTAAATCATTAGTGACGTTGGAAACAAATATATAAGCTATACATAATAATACAAGAGGCAAATTAATATTTGGGAGTGTGCAATATTTGATCCGCATCTACAGATTTTTCAACTGCTCATTGCCGTAAACCCTACTCCAAATAATATTGAAATCATTACATAACTTTAACACAAAATGACAAGCCACATTACATAATAATAAATCATTCATTACTAAGCTACCCGGGTAACTTAATCTCCCAATTTGGAACTCCTCCTAACAGAAAAATCTTCGTAAGAAAATTTATTCACCACCTAAAAAAAAAAAAGCCGTGACCGCGTTTCTGATCCTACTCTCCTCAACTACCCACAAATGGTTAAGCGAAAGAGAGATGAGGTGGCCACTGAACAGGCCATCAAGGAAAGGACACTTGCTGATCTAGAGTCTGAGGAAGGCTCTGACGCCTCCAACATCTCTGACTCCGATGCTGGCACCGACGACGAGTCTGAGCAGCAACCCAAGCAGCAAAATGGCCAGCCAACACTCTCGGCACAGGACGTTCAGGTTGCGCGTGAAACATCCGAGTTATTCAAGTCAAACATCTTCAAACTCCAAATTGACGAACTTTTATCGACAGTTAACCCGTCAGAAAAACACGTAAAGAAACTCGAAAAAGTCCTTCACAAACTCTACTCCCTCATCGAAGATGTTCCATCTACCGAACCCTTGTCTCTAGACCAAGCTGAATCCCTTATTGGAAAATCTACCCCGAAAATCACTATTCCTTTCTCGAATCCAAAACCTGCAAGAGACATAAAGTACAAGTTTCAGTACTTGACCCCAGAAAATATTAACGTCGTGGGAGGATTCTCACTCAAAACTGCTATCAAGCAACCTGACGGCAATGCTATCGACCTCACTCTGCTCATGCCCGCTGATATAATTCAGGAAAAGGACTATCTCAACTACCGTTACTTTCATAAACGTTCCTTTTATCTCGCATACCTTGCATCTCAGCTTCAGGCTAAGGCTGCTACCCAAAAGCTTCCCTTTGTTTTTACCTACAAGTATTTAAATGACGATCCTTTGAGACCTGCTCTGCGCGTAACTTCCACCTCCGGCAAGGGCGACTTTCACTTTGCCTCTACTAAATCTGCAATTCACATTTCCGTCTCTCTCCCCGACTCTGTCTTTGATCCAAAGAAACTGGCTATTGACAGAAACTCCATTCGCGTCCAGCTACCAAAATCATCGGACCCCACTCTTTTACCTCCTACTGTCCTGTACAACTCTGCAATTCTCTCTGACATTACCGTTTCTCCATACTTAAAGTTTTCTCACGCCGCCGCCACTGACTGTCCCGCATTCCGTGACGCATGCAAGCTTGGCCGACTCTGGCTGTACCAGCGCGGATTTGCAAGTTCGCCTGCCAAAGGTGGCTTTGGTCATTTCGAGTGGTCAATGCTCATGGCTGCTCTTCTTCAAGGAGGTACTGCCCAGGGCTCCCGGGTTCTGCTCCCCGGCTACTCTAGTTATCAGCTTTTTAAGGCAACTCTGCAATACATTCAAGCACACGACCTCACCATGGGCAAGCTGCTTTTTTCTCGGTCTTCTGCAAAATACGAGTCGTCCGATGTTAATACCGGCGTGCCCATAGTACTGGACCGCGACTACAAACTCAACATTCTATTCAACATGTCCACTTGGAGTTACAACTACCTTCGCCATGAGGCAGCCATTACTTGTGACCTTTTGTCAGATGTTGTTCGTGACCGATTCGACTCCATTTTCCTCAAAAATACCACTAGTCCTGAACTTCGATTTGATTCCTACTTCAAGGTCGATCTCCCAATTCCCGATGAAGACCTCTCATACACTCCGTTTGAAAAGATCAAATACCCATCCTACAAGAAATACTTTACCAGCAAGCTTCATCGCGTTCTATACCAAGGCCTTGGCACCAGAGCGCGGCAGATTGTCTTGCTTACAAAAGAGACTTCCCACTGGGGCCTGGATCGTCGACGCATGTACGAAGTCAAGAATGGAGACTACGTGTTGATTGGTCTGGTTCTTGACGATCAAGAAGCTGAGAAGGTTGTCACTAATGGTCCCTCTGCCGAGAACACTGAAGAGCTTAAAGCGTTTCGCAAATTTTGGGGAAGCAAAGCGGATTTGCGTCGGTTCCAGGATGGTTCTATTCGTGAAACTGTTGTTTGGACTCCTACACCGCATCGCCTTGTTGTCAGCTCTATTTGCCAGTTTCTTATTGATCGGCATTTTGGCCACGAGCTCTCGTCCACTTTGCGCTTTGAGCTTGACAAGTTTTTGCGTGTGCTTCCAGACTCTAATCCTGCTGGGTCTCGTGGTCCGTTCCAGGCCAAGCAAACTGCATTCCGGCAACTGGCAAGCTATATTCAAGAACTCAGTGATATTCCTTTGCGTGTCCATAGCATTCATGCCTCTAGTTCCTCTTTGCGTGATACTGCACTACACATGCCTGAAGCCTTTGATTTGCTTGCAGATGATTGTGTCGGTCAAGGTATCATGGAGTTTGAGTCTTCTAGCAAGTGGCCCGATGATTTGAATGCTGTGGAGAACTCCAAGGCTGCGTTTTTGCTTATGATTACTGAACTACTCAATGAAAAGTCACAAGGGACTTATCGCGCATCTACTGGCTATGAGAATGATTATGTGCCTCGTAGTGGCCCCAATGGAACGAGTTTTTTACAGGTCTTGACTGATTCAGGGTTCTTGTTCCACTTGCGTGTGGCTACAGACCGCGACGCCTTGCTATACACCCGCTTAGACAAGGAGTCTAATCTTAATTTGACCTCATTGTACAAGCAAAAATACCTGTCGTGTATTTCTCATACGCGAAGTATACAAACACTTTCACAAAGATTTCCGTTCTATTCAGCTGCTGTCCGTCTTGTTAAGGCATGGTTCAACGCTCATTTGCTGACTGCACAGATTTCACAAGAGGCTATTGAACTAATAGCGCTTAAGCCTTTTTTGGACTCAGCTCCGTATCTGCCACCAGCGTCTCCCACTGTCGCATTTACACGTACTTTGGAGTTCTTGGCTACATGGAACTGGCGCGATGATCCGTTGATTCTGGACGTGGAAAAGGTGTCTGACCGATCTCGTGACGAGTTGCAGAAGTTGTCAATCATTGAGGGTACCCAAATGGATGCTCCTATTTACCGCAAACTTATGGACTCATTCTCCAAAGAGCGCGTAGCTGATCCCGCTCTCACACACGCTCCTCTGTTTATTGCAACCAAGAACGATGTCACTGGTGTGACTTGGACACAGAACATTGCAGAACCTTCTTCTACTGGCAAAGTAGTTGCTTCTCGTATGACTGCTTTGGCACGCGCTGCTTTCCATGTAGTTTCGCTTCCATCACTGTCTGCCAAAGAAAAAATTACACACATCTTTCAGCCATCTTTGGGCGATTATGATATCGTGATTCACGTACGAGATCCACAGCACTTTGACAGGTCAACAGATGAGAAGAAGCGCAGTCAGTATAAGAATTTACAAATTAATGCGTCGTTCCCTAGCAAAAGCGAAGAGCTTGCTTTACAGGTAGCTAATCCTGTTGAAGATTTCTTCCAAGAGCTTTGCAAAATGTACAAAGATTCAATCATATTTTTCAGAGGTTCGCTTGATTCCAAAACTCAAGTTAATGTGATTGCAGGTGTTTGGCATAACGATGTTCTTGAGCCTAAACCTTTCAAAGTTAACCTGGCGTACAATTCTATTCCTGTGGTGTTTTCGGAGCCCCATAGCAAGAAGAAGGCCTCTGCTTCTAGTAATGGCCGACCTATGGTTGTTATCAACAAATCAGCAATCTTGGAGGAAATTGAGCAGCTTGGTGGTGAACTCGTTGCAGAGATTCAACTGCGCAAGTAATCAGTCTCGCAAGAAAGGAGAAGAAGAAAAAAAATAAAAAAAAGAACCAAAAAGTCATTTCAAAAGTAATTTTATTATAGAAAGAAAAAAAGAATAAAAAAATAAACGTACCATTAATTATATTTTTATTGATATATTCTGCTCTATACTAAAAAATTGTACTGAAGTATACTTAGTTACTGCCAAATCCGCCAGTGCTACCAAATCCACCAGCTCCTCGAACAGTTTCATCGAGAGCTTCAACAACAGTCACTTCAGGAGTGATGATAGTTTCAATAATAAGCTGTGCAATTCTATCTCCTTTTTTAACTAAATGTTTTTGTTAGCACTAAAGTCGCAAAAACTGTGATTCAACATACTTTCAAAATCGACGTCAGAATGGTTGAACAACAAGACCTTGACTGGTCCTCTATAATCTGAATCAATCACACCAGCTCCAACATCAATGCCATGCTTTACGGCAAGACCAGATCGCGCTGCAACACGGGCATATGTAGATTCAGGAATGGCAATGGAAATGTCTGTAGCAACAAGACCGCGTGCACGAGCTGCCAAAACAACTGTTTCCGAGCTGTAAAGATCGTAGCCAGCGGCAGAGCTGGAACCCCGAGTTGGAGGTGTACCGTGTGAAGAAAGAAGTTTGACTTGGAATGCTGCAGACATTTTCGTTTACTTTTAAAGATTTTTTGCGGTGATGATAAATTAGAAATGGAAAAGAGGAAAGAGTGAACGCGATCGTGAGAATAAAAACAACTGACGAATTTTTGTGTTTATTTTTTTTATTTTTTTTTTCTCCCATTATTTTACACAAGTTCCAAGAAGCGTAATTGGGATCGACTTTTTATGTTCCATATGCACTCGCCAACTTTGATGATAGCTTGATCAATATAATAATGAACTTTCAGGAATTGCTTAGCCATATATCTATGAGACTTACCAGCAGTGGGGGAAGTACAACTGCTTTCAATACCACAGCTACTACAAATGGTAGTGCACTGAATTCTTACATCGCTTGCGGTTCTCTCCTAGGCACGGTGGCACTAAGCTACTCTATCTTGCTCAACTACGGTTTTGCCCTAATGGCTCTTGGACACCATAGACTGAAAACCTGGAAAAAATATGAAAATAAGCGTATTTACAAGTGGATTGTTCATGAATCAGAAGCAGATGCCGAGGCTGCTTTCGAAGCTGCAGAGGCAGCGAGACAGGACCCAACCAGCAGCAAGAATGGAAATGGAGCAAATGGTTTGGCGGACGCTTCAGCAGAAATAGATGGGCAACAGAGATATGGAGAAATTTCGGCGGAAACACTTGTAAGTTGCGTTCGAAACGGAACGCCTGGATTGAGGAAAACTGCACTTCGTCTTTTTACTGAAAAGTTTGTTACAAATGAAGTAGCAGTTAATTTAGTCGTGCTTGATTTATTGAGCTTTGATATGAAACGCAGGCTTAAGGCCTTAAGGACGCTGAACGGACCCTTAACTGAATTCAAGGGTATGTGTATTGTCTTCAATCTACATTTGAGCTTCTTTTCAAAACTAACTTGTTTGTAGCGCCTGGCGACCCGCTTAACGAAGCACTTACAGTAATTTTTTTTCCAGTCCTAGTTGAATCTTACGCAGATTATGCCGACCTCCCCGTTACTGAAAAGACCGACTTGGCTCTACTTTGCATGTCTTTGACACTTCAACTTTTAATATTTCCATTTTCAAGTCGGTCTCTTCAATCAAATTTTCCTTCATCACAAATCTTAACATCAGCGAAATATTTAGAGGACGGTGGGGCTGCTCTCGAAGCTTCATTTCGACAGTTTCCCATTGCATTTGAGAATTATAAGAGACATGTAAAATATCCTGATGCATGGTGTTTCAGAGAACTAACTGATGTAAATTCAAAATATTTTAATCGGACGATGAGTTTGATTGAATCAATGTTTTCAGCATTGTCCCAACCGGAGAATCTTATGCATAACCATAGGTTTTCACGAAATCACGGTCATAGTCATGAGTATGAGGATGATTTTGACAATATAGAAAATGGGGATGGGCTTGAAGATGATGATGATGGCTCTGAAATTTGGACCTAGCTGATGCTGTTGCAGTTTTGCTACCGGTAAATTAGTTCACAGTTCATGAATGTTTGGCAGGGCTGTCGTATATAATATCAAAATTGTTGTCATACTATTTTTTGCTTACTGTTATTTGTTTATAAAACTGTTTGTAATTTTCGTGGAATGAGATTAAGGCTTTTGTCTCTCGTCGTTGAAACTAGTTAATGGAGCGTTTGGATGTCGAATTAATTTGACATTTCTAGTTTCGACCGAAATAAGTTTACTTACAGAGGGAACAAAATAAAATAAAATAAAATAAAATAAAATAAAATAAAATAAAATAAAATAAAATAAAATAAAATAAAATAAAATAAAATAAAATAAAATAAAATAAAATAAAATAAAATAAAATAAAATAAAATAAAATAAAATAAAAAAATAAAAGCATTATTTACAAGTACTATTCACATGTTCTGAGAAAGACGCCACATACACACGCCTTGTTCCTTGAAAAGCTGGGGTGCACACGGAAAAAAAGCAAGATTTCAGATATTAGTGTCACACAAAATCAATGGAGTCAGCTTGTTCCGCTGCCTCTGCACATAAACACGGTGTACCATTTGAACAAAAACCGCAGGGATCTATTATCAATCTGGTACGCTTTGCAGTCCTCGATGGTATCCGAGCATCCGCGTTATTATGGGATGTTTTGGTCGTGCACAGTTTTTTAGTAGTGCGGCAGCAAGTCGCAGAAACAACGCGTTTTGCCTTCTTGATCGTTGCTGTTGCAGCTGTTGTCATTTTTGGCGAGGATACTACTTTATTTGATGGCTGGTCATAAAGGTCATTATTAGTCGTCGCATTAGGTTTATTATTGTTAATTTTCATCAGTTCGTCATCGTCATCGGAGGTCATGGGCGTACTAATCGAAGCACCGTCACTTCCTGGAGAAATCTCGCTTGACCCTGCCAGAGTCGCGGTCTTAGAAGATATGTTTCCAAGAGCTCCCTGTTTTTCAGGCCATCCCAGTGAACCACCACGCTGCGTAAAAGCGCCCGTAAAATCCATTTCATTTGTAGCTTCCAGTCGTTTGAACTTGGGCATAATGTTCGTCTTAGACACAGATAAAAACGGCCTTCGTTTACGCAGAGGTACTGGGTCTTGTGGGAGCATCATAAATATGGAGTCTTCACCATTAGCTTCAAGCTTAATATTATCTTGCCCATCACCACCAAAGAAAGGGTTGGCTTTTAACCCTAACTTGTCGCAAACACAGTTTCCAGCAGCGTCACATAAGTCACATTCCTCGCCTCCAGATGACATCAAAGGTGGGAGGTGAGAAAGTCGACTGCTTTTGCTTGACTTGCCCATGAATTGCGGTTCCTCATGCAAGAAGTCCTTTTCAGCAATTTTTAGGTCCTTTAACACGGCAACCTCTGTGCGAAGGTCAGAAACCAAAATATTCAGTCGATGGTTCTCTAAGTTAGCTGCTGATAACGCAGCTCGGAGTAAGGCAATGGTCTCCAGACCTGCAATTCCAGAGGTATCTTCTTTCCCTTCATCCTCTGTCGGACTTGAGTCAAAATTGTTTAGCTCTGGCAAATTACCATGTCTTGATGTACTAGAAAACTGGCGAGCAGCCAACTGATCATTTGCATTCTCGGTTTTAATGTAATCGCTACCTCTTAAACAACTTGCTATGTTAAACAATTCCTCTTCCTTTTTGATTTTAATATCCATTGATGGCTCATTCAGCTTCAGCAGGTTGGGTAGCTGATCATCCCCTAATTGCTTTTTGATCTTGGGTTTAAAATTGTCTTCCTCCTCTTTGATTTTCTTACCAATGCACTTTTTTTTCTTGTTCAGCCCCTTGGGTGTGGTGGCCGAGAGATCAGCATCAGGCACTGATGTAGCAGCTGCCGCAGCTGCTCGACGTTCTCGATACGCCTTTTGTGCCGCACGATTTTGCGCTTTGCGCTTAACTGCGGGAGGATCTTGCGAAGGCTTCCGGCCTGGCTTGGGGCGAGGCGGGAGCACCCACTTTTTCGACGTAGAAATAGATAGCATAGGAATAGGTTCTACTTGGCAGCCTGGCTGACGAGGCTGCTGAAATAATTGCAAGGACGCTGGTGCTGCTAGCGGTGTTGACGGCGGTGGAGATTGTGAAATGGGACTTTCCGTGATGTTGGAAAAACGTGTTTCATCTGTCAAGCGAATTGTTGATCCAGCATCGAGACACTCAGGAACCAATAATTGAGGCGAATTTTGCAAATCTGTGTTAACCTTTTTTGATGCCGAAAAAGATGACGATGCTACTGATTTGATGGCAATTGGGCGTGGAGCTATCGAAGGAACAGCGGTTGTTGGAGTAGAACCGGGTTGAGCATGGCTAGGAATGTCTGCCATGATTTGCCAAAATGCAATAACCAAGAAGTTTAAAACAACTTGGGTCCTAATTCTACAAAGATAGCAACTACTTTGACTCCGTCAAAGATACTGAAACAGGCGCTGGTTAACATTTAACAGAAGAATTTTCGCGTCTACAAAGAGTGTTAGCATTAGGAAATGCTCAAGATGAGCTCAAAACTAGAACTCACATCAATCAAGTGACCGTGCCACAGATTCAAAAAGACAGCCGCAAATGATCCTAGAATATCTCGCAAAAACCAAGAATTCCTTAGAAACCTTTGCTCTTTTCAACTACTTTTACTGAGGTTGAAAACGTGGAGAGAAAAGGGCTTCACAAATGTTTCCTAACACAAAAGACGGGGCAATTTAAACAGAACTTAAGCAATACTTTGAAGCCGAATTCTGAGAGACATAAGCTGATGGGATCCGTATACAAACAAGAAGTGTAAGAACTGAAATTTAAATTGTTTTGCAAAAAAAAAAAATTAACAATTTGCCGTCAAAAATTGAACAACGGAATTTGAAAAGTTGAAAAGTTCAAGTTTTGGCGCGGATGAGAACGGAAGGAAAATGTTCGGAACTATGGGAAAACCTGTAAAGTCCTATGATTGGGCGGACTAATTTTTAGATGAGGATAAGGGTTACAACGAGACTTGACGGCCCGGGGTTCAAGTTCTCCATGATGATTAATTATGTGTCATTATTACTTATTTGTTTACAAATGATGAATCATGAATATTCCTTGGGATCAATGTTTTTAAATGCAACAAAATAAAATATATAAGCCCATTAAATGCAACATTAATAGTAAATCAAACTTATCCCTGACTGTACTAGGTGTAGAGCGGACATTGTCAGCACCGCTTCTAGTCCCAGTACAAGTATAATATCTGAGATCTGCTGTTGCATCTTGACCGACAGGCTCTTAAGTGCACCGCTCGTGCTCAGCCAACGCTTCATGCGCATCCACAAAGATCCTTCCTTAGTTGTATGAGCCCCATACTCTTTGAGCACTTTCCGTAAAAGTGCACCGTAAAAGTAAACATCTAGAGATCTTTGTCCAACACATGCTATAGGATATGCAATCCATGAGGGCAATTTAGAAACCAGAACTGAGCAGAGCGTATACTTCAGTGCAGTCGTTCCACTAGTCACGAGAACAAAAGATGGAGTCCAATATCGTTTTGAGATTGGCATATGGTTTGGTAGGGCCCATGAAAGACTATAACCTGCAGCAATTGATCCAACACCAATAAGAAGAGAGACAGCCAGTGATGAATTGCTGCTGGTCGTGACAAACTGTACAAATTTTGCACCGGTCCACATTGTAATAGAGGACGTTAGCACAGTTAATATACCTTCTGGGTCGACTGCAGGAGTATAAAGCCTGTGCGATCCAAAAATAAATGTATCGATTTGAGTTTGTGCAGACAGTCGTGAAGATAGAAAAGGGCGACGGGGCGAATGAGAAGATACTGATAACCTATGAGGTAGCAGGAAGGACTTTGACGATAATGCATAGAAAGAGATGGCAGACCAGGCTACTCCTATCGCAACTGGAAACCACCATGATAGGGTCCACTTCTCACTCAAGCTAAAACAAGTATTAAATAGTAATGAAGACATTCCAGTGCGCTGCAAGACTCCAGGAAGTCTTAGGTAATTCGGGTGTTTCTCTTCAGCCTTTTCAAGTTCGTCTTCATAGTCATCAAGCTCGATATATTCGTCGTTATCGTCTTCATCTTCATTATACGACTCATGCATTAGTAGATTATCTGCTACTCCCAGTGATGCACGCCTTTCCATTCTTTCTAATCGCTCACGTCGCCTTTGTCGTCGCTGTATAGTAGTATGTTTGTCCTTGGCCGCCATCATGACCTGTTCCAGATCAATGGCATGTAATGTGTTAAACCCAATACCTAAACCGACAAGTCCAACACTTCGATACCAAGTACGTGGACTCACTCCACTAAGAAATGCAAATGCCGGGAAAATAGTGTCTGCGTATGATATACCTGAAGTAGCTGTAGAGTGGTGCTTAAACCATTCATTATCTGACGTCTCAGCGAACTCCATTTCGAGCGTTGACAGCCCACGTAATAGGTCGCGCGTCAAGTCCCGTGCGACCATCGTGAGTAATTACCTGATAAAAGTATTCAGTCAAGTCCAAGTATTTGCGGAATAAAACAATAGAGGTTGTCAGAACTATGAAAAGAGGGTATAAGTTTGGGTCTGGAAGGAAACACATGAATACTCAGAGAATCATTACTTTAGTTCCCTCCCAACAAATAAACAAATAAAAGACGTTTAAGAAATTTGAAACGCTCAAAAACAGAAAACTTTGAGGAATTAGCTTTTGAATTTTGAACCTAAGTTTATTCAAAGATGTCTGGAAATGTGACATGGCTACTTATAATACCTCACATTAGGTTATTAGGTTTACAGCCTACTTTTAGTTGTGTACGGGGGCAGTAGGTCTTAACAGAACGAAATTACAAGCAAAGTTGAATCAAGACACTAGTCATCCCCGCAGTTTGCCCAAGCATTCGTATCGACACTTGCTCAGTATTGCAAACTTTTTTTTAAATTACTAGTAGATCATTAACTCACGAAACGTTTTTACAGTCTGAGAATCCACAAGCCATTGCGAAATATGAGTTGTACACTACCGTAAAGTCTTTTGCTATTGACTCTAGTATTCATTGTTATATTATACAAGTGTAAGGCAGACTACGCTTTCGTGAAGAGCCTCTTTTTAATTGTCTAAAAGCCAGGTGCATCATAGGATAGATATCGACCCCTCACTGGTCTTTTGCCAGCCTTTTTCGATAGAAAACAATTTCAATTCATCTTTGCGTTTGCTTTCTTTAGTTCAATGATAAAATATGCAATATTATTTCCTGAATATTTCTAATGCTGGAAGTTTGTATTTTGGGTTTCCGATATGATCTTGAATGTATTCCAGTAATCTAACGTATACTTTGTTTTTATTATTTTATTTCTTTGATATTTGTACCTGCTCAGCGGCAAGTTGCTCGATAATATAGGCGAGATTCAGCATTTATTTGTTGCATCTCGAGAAGCAAAAAAATTCTGGTTAATGAAGGAGGCGTGATTAGTACTATTGCGCAACACATTTCTTCCCGTCAAGCACCATCAATTTTAGCCCTTAACTGATGGGACAGCGGCCAACCTTGAAAGTTTGTCACCCTTTCGTCCCCTTCCAATATGTATTGAAAGACTATTACTTGCATGAGAATTAGGTCTACTTTATCATTTTAATTGCTTGTTTTCGTTAATGGTTAAGTAGACATCCTACATTATTGTAGTTTATTTACCGCTCAATAGTACTCCTGTTGCTCCTGAAGTACGGCAAAAATGATTCTCTAACATGGAATTTGCATTTAAGAACCTCGGCATTAGAAGTAACTGATTTTAAATTCCATTTCCGTCTTATATTACACCCAAAGGTACAAAACTTCTTTAGCAACTAAGCTTTATGAAATCAACATGTCAAGTGAGTATTGCAATGGTTATATAAAAAAGTGTAAAGCTAATAAAAAGTGAATATAGATGCAATGCGAGAATAATAACAAACTAAACCGTGATGCTATCGCGGCGGCGGCCTTCACGTTCAAGTGGTGGAACAGCAGTAGGTTGGGACACCGGCATGGCACTCACTAAGCCTTTGCTCTCAGCAAAACCGCTACTACGTGTATAGGAAGGGTCCAGTTGATGGTACTCATCAAGAATTGGATGGAGTAGGACTGTTTGGCCGTTAATCGTTAAAACAGTGTTGGTCGGAATTGTGATCCAATCGCTGCGTTCAAATGTCAGCGGCTCTGATGCAACCATAATAATATTCTGACCTCTGTCACGGCGTTCCATACGGTATTGTCCGGGGCTATACTCGAAAAACCTCGTACCACTAGAAAAGTGCAAGGAGGCGGCTTCCTCAGTTCTCGAAGTTACGTAACGTGAGACTACGACCGAGCTTCCATCTGTAATGGCAATATTGAGCAAACTGGGCTCTGCATCTATCCCGTTAGCTTCTTTAGTCCAATCTTTTATCTTCTCAATAGTATTCAAGAGTGCTTGACGCAACAGCTTGTGGAAATAGTTTCCTTCCGGAGCCGCAGGATCACACCCAAGACTTTCGAGACAGTCCAAAAAGACAGCAAATACCCATTCAGAGTCTGTACCGCCCTGAATCATTAAAAAGTATTCTTCTCTAATATGGTCAGCTACACGTCTTTTGATCTTGTTGAAGCCAGACACATGACCATTATGCATAAACATGAGGGTGTGGTAAACAAATGGGTGGCAATTGGTTTCCGAAAGAACACCAGCAGTTGAAGCTCGAACATGAGCAAATACTAAGTCACTTTTAGTTTTTTCAGCCAGCCGTGCCAGGTTCTGATTATTCCACGCGGGAGTTATTGCACAGTATACGCAGGGACCTTCGTCTAACTCAGGATCCTCGCGATTTCGGGGGTAATACCCCACACCAAAGCCATCGCCATTGATGGGACGTCTAAAATGAATGTTAAAGGTAGTCCAGAAACAAAAATCGAGAGTCCCTACCTCATATCGAGACGAAGTCTACTATCATATGATTGACTGAAGGATTTGTTAGTCAAGGAATAGATGGAGGCTAGCGTGTAACTCACTTGATGATAGAGTGTGCAGGGCGGGTTAAAAGATGTGATAACAAGATGGGATCAGTTCCTAGGGACATTAGCAGAATTATGTATATTCAGAGCGTTAAATCATACCCTTAAAGATTAGAAAACGGCACATTGATGATAAAAGTTGAGTAGATGCTCAAGCTTTTTTTTTTTTTTCTTTTGAAAAAATTATTAGGTAGTGTAGACGTGTTAGTGATCTCAAAATGCCTTCAGTTCGCGATCTGCAGTATTCGCAATTTTACGCTTGGTTGTGTCATAGAGTCACGTGATGAATTTTAAGAAAACGGGAAATGATTCAAAACGAAAAGTTTCAAACTAGAAATTGAAAAAATACCTACACGTTGAAGGATCGAAATGGAGATATATTTTTGGACTCGACATGGGAATAAGAAAACGGGTTCCATGGAGAAAACTCATAGTGAACTCATCACATTACTTAAATTAAAGAAACAAGTATGAGCATCTCACTTGGCTTTTATTTTTTTTTACTTTGCAAGAGGATTTTTCGTCAGGTGGATTTTAGTATCTGTATTTGACTGTTATGCAGCTATATTTCTTAAGCTTGAATCGAGGCCGCACACGTTGCTAAAACTACGCACAAGACTCGCAAAGAGAAATGCCCTCGGTGTACTTGATTTATATAATCACAAGTATATAAGCTAAACATAATAATACAAGAGGCAATTAAGAAAATCATGTCTTTTTACATGGCAAAAGATGGATCTGGCTATCTAACTAACTAAAGAGACTTTATACAGCCTGCGCTGAGGCATTCTAAACACGAAGAAAAATTAACTGACAGCGTTCAAAGCAGTTGATATACCAATTGCGAGGCCTGAACTTAGCTGATTCAAAACAAAAATAATAGGCCAGGCAATGATTTCAGCCGATTGGAAAGCAGCCTGATTTATCTAACCAGTGAGAAGATTGGGTTGCGAGAATTTCACTGCCTATATTATCAGCGAATGCAACGACTCATACCTGTTAAGGACTTGTCGTTCGAATTAATCTTACACTAAAATGCCCACTACAAGTATACCCCCACTTGTGAATAGGCTGGAAGGCAACCAATAACTAAAGACTTTACAGGACTGTTGAGGGAATTTGGCAGTAATCCCAAGTAGGAAACCGGACTAGAGAATTCCATGAAGCCCAACTTAGTCGGCTGAAAGCACCCAGTCCCTTGAGGGGTAGAGAGGTAGGCAATCAATACCAATTGTGAAATAAAATTTACCGGGCAGTTCTCATCAAACATTGCTTAAATTTTCTGCTATAGTGACACGCAGAACTACCGCGTAAATAAATACCTATGCAATTGATTACCATTTCATACGAAGAGTGGGCAAGTTATCTTATTTCTAAATGTTGCTAGCTTTTTTGCGTTAAAGAAACTTCACCTGATGGTGATGTCTCCAACTCTGAGACTCTTTGAGCAGAATAATTAAAGCAACCTCATTTTAGACTCTCTCCGATACCGAATTAGCCGAGTTTCTTCATCGGTGCTACCCACCAAGAGTCACAGCAGCTTTCGGTTATTTTAGTGAGTCTCGAGAGGACTCATCCACTTTAAAAATTAGTTGGGCGGGGATCTCAAAAATTATAAAATCTCAATGAAATCAACTAATTTCTATCAATCGTCAAACCGCTCAAAATTATCAAAAATCTCAAATTTTAAACTTTCAAGTATCTTCTATTGGGTATGACACTCAGGAACAACTTGGAGATTAGTTCTAACTGAATGCTTATTACCGTTCCTGTAGTAATGTATGCCTGATCCTGAGTACTAGTCCGTCGACCGTCGTAGGTCAACTGGCTCTCAAGGATGGCGAATGCTTGCAGCGAGTGTTTAAATTTCCAATGCCGACTTGGTTATAATGGTCTCACTGACCTTATCAAAGGTGAATATAAGTTCATTGCATGGCCGGTGCCTTTTGATGAACTCGAATTTTATCAATTGAGCTGAGATTACACGGTTGAACTTGATCTAGATAACACTAGCGAAAGAAACATGCATTCCCCATCCTCCCCTTTGTTTTTAATATTGCTATGAACATATCACTATGTGAACAATGAACTAATTCAAAGATAATAGATGTCTCCTCCTCCTGCCGCCGCTGTTGCTCCTTATCCTATTGATCTTTTCAGTAAGACTGAGACCAAGGCATCTAATGTCCATGTCGAATCTACTGCCGCTCCCGCTGACAAGTGGGAGAAGTTTACTTTCAATCCTATCCGGGAGTCAACTGTTTCTCGTGCCATGACGAGTCGTTACTTTGAGGATTTAAACAAGTATGCTGAGTCCGATGTTGTTATCATTGGCGCTGGATCTTGCGGTCTTTCAGCTGCTTATGTACTGGCTAAGCAGAGACCTGATCTTAAAATTGCCATTATTGAGGCTGGTGTTGCCCCTGGTGGTGGTGCCTGGCTTGGTGGGCAATTGTTTAGCGCCATGGTCATGCGCAAACCTGCTGAGAAGTTCCTTGACGAAATCGATGTTCCTTACGATGATGAGGGCGACTATGTCGTTGTCAAGCACGCTGCAATTTTTACCTCTACCCTCATGTCAAAGGTGCTTCGTTTTCCTAACGTCAAGCTTTTTAATGCTACTACGGTCGAAGATCTTATTACTCGCCAGGACCCTGAGACTGGTGATATAAGAATTGCTGGTGTCGTTACTAATTGGACTCTCGTGTCTATGCATCATGATGATCAAAGTTGCATGGATCCTAACACAATCAACTGCCCTATTATTATCTCTACTACTGGTCACGATGGCCCATTTGGTGCCTTTTCTGTCAAGCGTCTTGTTTCTATGGGCCAATTGGAAAAACTTGGTGGAATGAGAGGACTTGACATGAAGCGTGCTGAAGATGCTATTGTTAAGCGTACCCGCGAAATTGTTCCCGGCCTAGTTGTTGGAGGTATGGAACTCTCCGAAATAGATGGCGCAAACAGAATGGGCCCTACCTTTGGTGCCATGGCCTTATCTGGAGTCAAAGCTGCCGAGGAAGTTTTGAGTGTTTACGAGCTCCGTAAGAAGCAGAATGATGAGCAGTAATAGCTTTTTTCGCCAGTGAAACTAAAGAAATTATTATTCCTTAGCTTTGTTTACATACTTTTTTAAACAGGAAATTGAAATATTCACGTGATCGCTAAATACATGTAACATGGCTTAAAAAAAGTGAAATTCTTTAGGAAAGGATGCACTGCTTACACAGTGACTGCACTATCCGTACAATGCATGTCGCGGCGGCTTTCAAAAAAATTTATTATACCTTTAATGTCGTCAAGTCAAAGCAATATTGGTGCTAAAACAGCCTCTAGCAAGCTATTTGCACCACAGGTCTTCCCAAGTCACAGCCCAAGCTTTCCTCTTTCAAGCACTGGCGCAGGATCCGCAACTCCAACGAATTCCGCAATGGTTGGATACGGCATCAGTAATAGTGATGGCAGTAATCTGGGTGGCGTTTCTAATAGCGGCAAGTCCGTTCCATTATCATCATCATCATCATTTACGCCTGAACAGGATGAACTCATAGTTCAAGGTAGAAAGCAAGGTAAGTCGTGGACCGACATTGCCGTTGAAGTTGGCTGCGATGGGCCTATGGCGGCAGTTGATCGATACAACTATATAATTAGTGCATCCGCGTCAACCAGTAATAACGCCGTCAGTGACATTTCTTACTGGGATTCTGAGGATGTAGAAACACTTCGCGAACTTTTGGAGCTAGGCGAGCGCGCTAAATGGAAATACATTTCTACTGAGCTAACGCGTGAGCGCAATAAACGGATTCCGGCAGTCGCGTGCCAGAAAAAATTTAAAGATATGTTTGGGGTAGCTGAAGCTTCCTCTGCTCTTGGTTCAAGTCTATGCTATGTGGTTTCGCCAAACGGCTGGTCGTCTCTAGATAACGTCGAAGGGAACAACAATAGTAATGGCACAAGTAATAGACTTTCTGTTTCTTCGTCTATGAATTCAACTGCGAGTAATTCCGCGTATGATTATCATTACCAGCAGTCACATCATCAGGGATATGGCCCGTTAACAACATCTTCTGGATTCGTACTGGGTAACATGAACAAGAAACCTTTAATGGCGTCGCCTCAAGGGCTGCCTTCAGGAAACAGCAGCAATAGCGCCCCCCGGGGCGATTTGTTGAACACCCGTCTACATCCTAGCAGTCATTAATCAAAAACTTTAGAAAAGCTGTTTTTTATTCTCTTTCGGTTAACATCATTTTTCAATACTAAATCCTGATATATATACACTCGAGAGCTGATTGACATCAGACCCATCCTAAGCCGTGTAATCGCTATCGGCTATAAAAATACAGAAGAGCTCAAGTACGAGGACCAAAACTCCAAGCTCAAAGTAAAGCGGGTCGTAAAACCCAGAATAGGGTACTCCCCTTTTCTAAGGCACATGTTAGTTTTCACGCCACTGGTGCGCACAGTTTGTACACTTGTAAAAAGTTGTCATCGGCTCGTCCGCTGATCGAATCTGCAACTGAAAGAAGTAGGCTTTATCTTCGCCACCGCAGTTTGTCGGACACTGTGCGGAAGTTTGATCTACATTATCCCAAGATCCTTTACCTCCAAGAACATCATCGACTTCCTTGCGGGTTGTGTATTTACGGTGATACATAGACATAGCACCGACAATAGGGAACTCATATGGACATGTCCGGCATTCAAACCGGTTAACACCACTTCCGCCTAAAGATATCTGGACAGCAATTCTTAACATTAGAACGAGAAATAAATATGGAAAAAAGAGTTTTCAAATAGTACATCTGACTTGAACTTCTACGATAAACCTAAGATTCTTGAAAACTATCAAAACTTACCTGGAGCATGTTAGAGCAGTTCGGGCAAAATGACAACATTGTTAATCAAATGTGAGCCAAGCTTGTGTATCCCTTAGAGCCTCTTGATTAGACGTAGAGTTGAGAATGTGAAAAAATTTTGTGAGAATAGCGCTTAATGAAATGGAAAAGCTTGGAGAAAATCTCCCAATGAAAAATAACAAAAAAAAAGAGCCGGATTTCATCCCATAATTAGTTTTCCGTAGTGTTTTTTGACTCTTCTCAATCTTGATATTAAGAGTTGCTTATTTTTTCACCTTTAAAAAAAATACTAGCTGCTAAAGGCTTTAGATTGAGATGTACACTCTATTTCAGGTATGGCATAGGGACTGGAGGTTAACAACTTTTTCTGCTGTAACGCTTGACCTTTGCAAAAGCAGGTTCTACAGATAAAATTCTATATAGTGCTCAATAAATAAAATTTCAGTCTCAATTCTTGAATAGAAAACCGCAAGGAGGGGCAAGGTAATGTCTCTGGTAGACATTCAAAATAATAATTCAAAGAGCCCGTCATCTCAGTATGATTGCGTAACTCCCTCTGACTGGACTAACTGAAATAACCTGCTGAAAAAAAATTGTAGCACTTGTAATTACTTGCAATAACTGGAAGTCCAGCGATGTTTTAATGGCTGTGATTTCGATCTTCTTGCAATAACAAAATTAGACAGTTATCAGCATTAACCGTCGAGAAACTAGAACCATTGCGGATACAGACGCTTGAAATCACCCCAATAAAATTTCTCTACAAAAATCTAATACATTTACATATCAAACTTTGCGCAACTTCTTTCCCCATGTTCACATTTTTAGAATCTCTCAACTCGTCTTCTGAAGGTTGAGAAAGCATTTGCCTGTACACAAAATTTAACTACAACTAATAACACCCTAACCCACTATATCCCAGGTCATATCAAAAATTCCAATTTGTGAGTTCTCGTATTTTTACTTGCAATTTCTATTCCCATACTTTCGTCTTCATTTTTCAAGTCCGTCTCTGTTTGTTTGGAGGATACAGATATTCGCGTCATATTTAACTACTATCATAGGAAGTTTTTTTTTTTGCTTTTGCTCTCTTTTTGTTTGATTAAAATTTACGGAAGTCACGTTTTTTTATTTTTTATTTTTATTTATTTTTTTGAGAGAGAAGGAATCTTCGATCATTTTGACGCGCTAGGACAATGAGCTCTCAAGTCAGTATGTTTCGCTCGTGTCACGTAAAGTTTTAAGGTATTCTAACCAGATAATAGATAAATCAAGTCAGCGCTTTGCGCCGAAAAAGGCAGGGACCAGGAATGCTGTGCGAAACAAGCAGCGACAACTTTCAGTGACAAGAGCCCCTAATTCTACGCCTCCTTCCTCACAGACTTCAGATGAGTTAAATGCGCTAATGGGTGGTTCAATGTCGCCTGCACAGCTGCTGAGGCAATCGCAAATGACTGAAACTATTGAAGAGGATCCTTCTTCGACTCAAGGCGTGAATATTCTTGAGACTCCTCCGCCAACACAGGAAGCCACCGAGGGTGATACTAGGTCTTCATGGGCTACAAGAATGAGATCTTCAATTCCACTTCCACTTAACTCAGATCTTCTAAAAAGCATGCTGAGTACTCCAACCTCCAATGAAACACTCGAATCCATTTCTCATATGCAGACTTCTAAGGTATCAACTGTTTTAGCAAGAAAAACAGTAGCTACCCCCTCAAAGCTTCCATTTGTTCCTCTTGCAAGGCCTAGGAGATCTATGTCCAAATCAGCTTCTGTAACTTCATTCCTCTCGCCAACTGTTGCAAAATCTTTACCGCCAACAGAAGTACAGCCTATTGTAGATGCTACTTCAGAGAAACCGTATGGTGCCGTCGAAACTACTATCATTGAACCACTACTTCCTGATAAGCCTGCTATATTTTCTACCTCAGTATCGACCCCCTCTATTAGATTAGCACCCGCTACTAGACGGTCCTCTTTTGTGAAATCTGCAGCCTCCGTGTTTCAGAAGTTAAAGCGTCCCCCTAAAACGGTTGCTGTTGGAAATTTAGCAGATAGGTCTTTAGCATCTCAACTTTCTGAGATTGAACCTGCGGAAAATAGCCAGGAAGCAAACATCGAACCAGGAGTTGACCAGCGGGACACAGAGGTAGAAATAATAGAAAGTGGCGAAACTGCAGAAACTAGGCCGGGCGCTGAATCAATTCTCGCCTCTAAAGAAACTTTAGCACTTAAGGCGGGGGTTGAAAATATGGAGAAAAGTGTGTCTCCAGAAATAGAGGAAGTAGTTACAGAACCCCTTCCCAGTGAAGTTGTAGAAGGAACAGCTACAAGTTCTGAGGAGGAGGACGATAGTACGCGACCCGCTCCGAGGCTGCGTCAATCTGTTAGGAAGTCTGCCATTTCTAAGCCCCCAAAGCGAAATGCTACAACAAGCAGGGGTCGAGGCCGAAAGTCTGCAGCTTCTACAAGAAAAGTGTCCCGAAAGACAGCAAAACCTGCTCCGAGTGATATTGATGAAGAAGAAGACCAAGTGGTGTTGGTAGGTGTTAGTGCTCCTATTATTGAAAATGAACCAGGAGATAAAACCAGCCAGCAACAAAATTCTGAACCAAAAAGGATAGCGCCCCCGGCAAATATTTCATTCAAGCCCTTAGCGAGTTCAGTAAGTAGGTTCAGTTCTATGCGCGTTACGAGATCCTCTCGCGGTTTTAGCCCAGACCCGAGTGAATTAATATCGGCATATACTGATGGAGTCGTCACTGATACATTATATGAAAAGCCTAGCCAGCGGCTTGAACCATTGAAAGCAAGTCACCGTCTATATATTGATTATTCGGATGAAGACGACGAAGAAAACTACACAAGTAGCCAGTCAGAGGAAGTTGACGACATTGAAATTAAACTAAAGGAAGTGCAAAAAGAGGCGAAAAGAAAAAGAAAATTGTCGCAGAACAAGGCGACTCGAAGTAAGGGAAAGGTGAAAGAAAAGGTTGTTAAGCCCAAGGTTAAAAAGGAACTGGAGTATTGGCCTGATGGGGAAGTCAAAAAGGAATCCACTAATCGGATCCTTAAAAGTGTTGGTTCACTTAGTGTATCACGCTATGAATCAAATCCTTCACTGGAAAAGCCAATAAGACTTGTTATTCCTGAATCGATGAATCGTGATGAAAAAGGTCAAGTAGTTATTTGTCCTGAAGATATGCCCAAGTATGGCCGAGGATATCGGCCATTTATTATTGAGGAATCGGAGTTACTTGTGGTGGATCCCGAGAAGTTTACGTTAGCTGACTTATGTGGTGAACTTCCAATTGGTGTCAAGAATGAAAAATTTATTAAATTTGAGGAAGAACGCGCCCGAAGACGGAAGCGACGGGAAGAAATTTACAAGGCCAAAAAGAAAGCTAGAGCAGATGGTATGTCGATTGAATATATCTCTCAGCTAGGAACTGCAGAACAAGAGGACCAGAAGCGAGAGATGGAGGAGGGGCAAAGAGTTTTTAATGAACAATTCAACAGTGTCACAACTACTATCTCGGCCCCACAGATGCAAATTGTGGGAGGAGAGATTCAAGTTAATGCAGAGTCGACATTTGTGGATCGTCATAGACAGGCTGAAGTGGAAATAGGTGCTTCCCGGGTTATCGAAGAGGAGACATCTTTCAGCAAAATTTTGAACAATAATAGTTACTCAAAGCACGAAGTCACCGAGCGGTGGGACAAATTAGAAACTGAAAAATTCTACATGGCGCTTTCCACATGGGGAACTGATTTTACAATGCTTGCTCAGCTGTTCCCAGGAAGAAGTCGACGACAACTTCGCAACAAATTTAAGCTTGAGGAACGCCGCAACCGAGTCAAGTTAGACTTGGCACTTGAAAGAAAATTGCGCCCAAATGCTGAAGAATTTGCGTCTATTTCTGGATCCCAATTAGTTTCAGTTGAAGAAGTTAACAACTTAATTCAACAAATTGATGAAGATTATCAACACCGTATGGTGGTGGAATCCGCTAATCGTGAAAAAGCTCGTGCTGCTGATGCTGAGACTGCCATGCGAGAGGATGCAACCACTTTTGGAGGACTTTCAACGCAAGGCTTTTCAAACGGTCAGAGAAAAACAAAGTCGCAAATTCGTCGTGAGCTTCAACGCAACGAGATTGTTTTGGGGACACTTGATGATTAATAAAAAAGAAGATCAGGTAGCAGCAGAAATCACTTCTTTTAGATATAATGTTTTTTTAATCTCTATAATTTCTCGTGGCGGAGCATTACAGACTCCTGTCATAGGAGGTTTATAGTTTGTTGTATATGATGATATCTCACTAATCCCAGTCATGAGTATTTTCCACGTGACCTTTCCTTCAGGACCAAGAGTTTGGGATTTTGGGAAAGATTCATTCACTTCTAGGATGCCCCAGTAAATTCAGGTGTACACATAATGAAAATCGAGACTATACGAGACCGGAATGGGTATAGCTTAATAATAGAAGAGCACACACCTGCACTCATTTCTTTTCGATATTCAGCAAGGCCTTCTAATTCTTCGAGACTATCATGGAACATTGATTCTGCATTTAGATTACTCAAAATCATACTAGGACTTTTCACACTACTGATACAGACAATCAAGCTACTGTTCATATTGTCTCATTGGAAACTATCTGCAATTTGGAATACTAAACATAATGACTGGCTGCGAAGTCTTATTTCATCAGAATCAGAATTCCAGACTTTCACTCTAATTTCATACGCGTTTACTATATTCACTGTCATGATTCTTCTTTATAGAAGGTATCCTGGTGAGTAAAAGAGCCCCTGTTGATTTTTCGCAATAGAGAGTTATTAGCTAACAAATGTGTTTAGAGGAGCGATTGATTGTAATGCGGGATTATGGCATGCAAATTCAGTATTCAGGTCAGTTCTATTTTTTCGGTGGTTCTACAAGGTTTATTAGTAAACCGGACTTGCTAGATATACTTATCCAGGAGGTTTTTTCAGGTTTTCAAGTGCGGTTTGCTCTTGTTATTATAGAGGCTAATAGTGAAAACTTGCACGTTGTATTTGAGCATTTGAGACCTCGTCGAGATGTTCTCGTTACAGTTTGGAGAAAAACTCGTGAATGTTTTCATGGAATTGATAAATAAATACTTTTTCAAAAAACAGATTATAATTATTAGATGTCAGGCAAAAAAATTTCAGAGTAGTAAGAAAAAACTAAAAAGATAGTTGCCGAACCTCTGTATGACGGTTGTATCGACTTGCAAGTGCGGTCCTTTCGCCATGCCATGGGCAGAAGTAACTCTGCTGGATTGCTCC
>JAKVQY010000137.1:0-24732 GCA_030463045.1 Geotrichum macrosporum
AAGATTTATAACAAAAATTACACTTACAAATTATTACGTAATTAGACTGGACGACATTTAGGTGAACGAGTACTCGTCTCTATTTATCACTACATCCCTTAGAAACCATTGCCCGATATCGCGAGCTCCCACCAGGCACTCGTCTGCTATAAATGAGTCTGTTAAAAATATCATGAGCCTTCACGTCAATGACTTACCCACTGAAGTCTTGAGAACCATATTTTTATTTTTGAAACCAACCGCGTTTCTGAGAGCAAGTCATACCTGCACACACTGGAGAAGGCTAGCTCATTGGAATTACATTCTCCTTTGGCATATTGACACTTATTTCACGGATGCCGAATGTAATTCCTTATCTATATTTAAACTCTACAGCCAAGTATGCTTGAAAGGATTCAGTCTTGAGAATGCAACGCTTTTAAATCAGTATCTCGATTCTGTTCAAGAATCCTGCACTACTGTAGCTACTCGAACAAGCACACCTACTCCAGGACCGACAAACCCCGAAAAGCAACCTGCAGTGGTTTCCCAGCTTTCTTCAATAATATTAAAAGTATACGAGATTTCTAGCAGGAATTCAGGATCCGTTAATACTAGTGAACCGTTCGCAAACCTTCAACAAGACAAAAGTTTGATTCTATTCTATCACAAGTTACTGCGATTGAAACTGGTCAATTTAACACTCCAACCGCTTTACCGTATAGTTGCGTCATCATCTCAATCTTTTTTCCCAAATTATCCGGCAGGCTATGATCTGACTACCAAGTCGCTATATGACGAATGCAATGCCCTATCTCCCGACGGCAGGCTACTGCTCTCAGTGAAACGAAATGCTGCTAACGACCATTTTCTGTACATTACGGTACTTGATGATTCATTAAACTCTCCAGACTTTATTCCTCATCTAAAGTCGGTATTTTCTTGGAATAATGACAGAGGCGTACGGGACGTAGTGCTTTCCAGGGACCTAAATTTCCTTGGTGTCTCTTACCACGTAGGTTATGTTGAAGTCCACGATCTTGGTTTGAGTCCTTCTACTTCTTTCGTATCCAAACCTCGCGAGCATCAGAGGGTGAACTTGAATGGAGATTCATCATTTGCCCATTCAACGAAGTGTATCTTTCATCGACAGTATCCGTCTTCAATTAGTTATCTAGCACTTTCTGTCAACTGTGAGGTATTATTTCTACGCTCACAGCGACTTGGAGGACTCATTATTGTGAACCTAGAAACTGAGGAAGAAATCGATATTCCACATTACCGTTTAGATCTAAGTATGTCTTTGCAGTACAACGACAAAGTTTTGTTATTATCTGGTTGGAATGAAACCATTATATTTGGAAAAGCTTCACCGTCAGCAGATTCAACTACATTGAGGACTCCTCCCTCTGGTTCATTATGGAATTATTTTTCTTCCCTCACTCAAAACCACATTTCGTCTTACGTGCCTGTGGAAAAGGCAATTGCTCTGGAAAAACCAAATGCATATCTTGGTTTTGACTGTAGCCAAACTGGCGGAATAAGTGCCAAAATTATTTTAGACGAGGATGAGCTTGTCGGTTTTGTTCCTCTAGAAAGAATTGGAATAGAAGAAGAGGAAGAAGAAGAGGAAGAAGAAGAAGAAGAAGAAGAAGCAAAAGATGATCTGCCTGAGGAAAATAATGCTGCTGACGATCCATATGGCGGTCGAGAAACACTGAAAGTAGAGACAGAAGTTTCAGAAAGTTCAGGAGATTCATCACTGAGCAATACCAATGGCCAAGATCAAAATGAGCAAAGTCTAACCCCCAACCCTGTTGAGAACGACGAAGAAGAGAATGAGGAGGATGATGATGATGAACTTGAAGAAGACGATCGACGTTCTTGCATCATTTTGAAAAGACAAACTATGTCCCTGTCCGACCTCATTTATTGCATGTCTCCCGATGCTAAACGACTTGCTGTGTTTTCAGCTCCAAACCGAATAATTATTCATGTTCTACGCGAATCCACGATTGATGATGCACTGGTGATTGGGTTTTTACCACACAGAACATTTAACTTAGGCATGAGCAATATCAAAACCAGTATTCAATCAAATGATCTCTCAATAAGTAATTTGTCCTTTGTAGGCAACGACAAATTGCTCGCAATTAGTTCGGATAGAATTGCAATTTTTGAACTTTCAAATGAGCCCAGATGGACTGAGTTTGGGCAACGCCAAGTAAAGTATTTGAATATCAATGCTGAATGCAATATCGAAGAAATATAATGAATGTGGCATGAAATGATGCAGTGAACATAAATGTTGGAGTTGTACAATAATTGAATTCCTTGAAGTATGATGTAAAACCAGTCTATTATTACATTGGACATGGAAAGAAAAGTTAATCTTTGCCAATAGTGCATCTTATATTATTTGCTGAAACAGTCCGTAAAGTGTATGAATTTATACTCCTACAGCTGGCTTGAATCTGTAGAGAAAGTTGAAGAAACTTAGGAGAAAAGGGACTAGCGCTCTTTAAGAAGTTTATTTCTTCTTTCTCGTTTCCGGAGCCTTTCAACTTTCTAATACGTTTGTTAGGTCCATGAATATTAATAAAATTTAAAAGCTTTCAATTTCTTCGGAATTCCTTACCTTTGCATGCATTTTCCTCGCAAGAAGCTCGTATCTTTCTTTTTCTTCCCTGGCCAGAAGGTGAGCTTTTCTGGCTTCCACAATGCGCTAAAGGAAAGGTTAGAGAAGAACATTTCAAGTCACAAAGTATTATCTTTCACTAAAGTTATTGAAAGAAGAAAATTGAACTAGAAAGTGTTTCCTACGTGCACGCACGTATTCAAATCAACAAAACCATACCTTCTTTTCCATCTCCTTTTCTTCTTTCAATTCTCTTTCTTTTTCCTTAATTCCTCTTAACGCTAAACGCTCTTGAACTCTCTTATCCCAAGCTTTCTGACGCACGCCAATGGATTTTATACGTAGAGGGGTTTTTGTCTCTTTCCAGATCTTTCCACCCTTGCGAACACCTAGAGACTTTTGGGCTTGCTGATGTGTAGGTGCTGCGTAAGTATGTGATACACTAGGGAGCATTTGTTGGCCGTCTATGGCGCTCTTTGAAAGTGGCTCAATAGGCTGGACAGTGATATCCATAGCAGAAAGTTCTGGCTCTAGATATAATGGTTGAACTGTAGTTGATTTCGTTTTCTTGGAATCAGATTTCACCGCTAATTTCCCTTTTATATCTCGGGCCTCAGGTATCCTCATGTCTCTTTCTAGAGCTTGTGATGGAGTTAAAGAAGAACTTGCTGTTACATCCGACCCCATCGAATCTTTCACATATTCAGGCTGCGTTACTGCAGCTGGAGTTGCAAGTTTTGATTCTATTTTTCGGGATTTCAACCCAGTCTTTTTTAAAAAATAATTCAACATCTTAAAAAGTCATGAATCTTGAGGGGGTTTGATCAGTTTCGTTACTATATGGTATTGTTCATATGAAGGGAAGAAGGGAAGGTGAGTTCAATGTTTTGAGATCAAAAGGGAAAGTTTTTCGTTCTTCATAGGCGTATTGGGAATTTGGGATATTGACAGACGTTGAAGAATTTGTCTTTGGTAAAGTACCTTACTGATTTAGTCTCCAAACTCACCAAAACAAGGAAACTAAGTATAAAATTTTGCAAATAATGTTCCCTAAGAAAAATGGAAGTATGGTACTAAAAGCTTTTAGAAATTGCGGTTTTTCAGGGTCCTGCATATCCTCTCACTAAGATTTGAAATGAACTCTTATGAAAAGTGCTTATTATTTCTGCTAAATATGCAACTTGTGGATGTAGAACCTTGAAGATTCGTAATTGAATGAAGATGTGAGTAAAATTAATCAGTGTGGGGTTTTATTTTACAAGCCATTGGACATATCTGTTGCGGAGCGCATTCATGGATAACAGAGTGCTTCTGAGAGTTCGTGTGCGGGAGGTATTCACAGACATTTCCCGTTTCACCCACATTCGTTAGTGATTCTTTCAACTAATAAATATGGCGTTGAAATCTCAGTCTCAGTTAGCCTTCAAATAAACGTGAGACTTGAAGTGAGGTTGGCGAAGAACATGCCAAGCTCATGCAAACCTAATTTTCACTTCAGGACCCTGTTCATGTCAAATCGCGCCAGACCCAAACTCCGTGTCTATACTCGACAAAGAATCTGTTGAGGAATTGTGTGCTCGATGCTCTCTAAAAGTGGTTTAATCGCATTAAATGTGGCTGCACTGAAGTCCCGAATTGACACTCAATTAGACTGTATGCACCAACTCAGATTTTAAGCTCCACCCTTAATTTAAATTGAACTTGCTATTCTCATTGCTACCTCGAACATTTATTTCAAGTGTTGATAGTAGGACTTTTAGCACTTATCCTCTAGTCTGTTACTACAAATAGCAACCTTTTATAGCTTTAGTCAATGGCGCGCTACGAAGAAGAACCGCTCTTGCCTACCCTAGTGGTGAAGGTGCGGAAGACTAAACAGAAACGCAATGTTTGCTGTCGGATGTTTTGTTACTCACTTTTTGGAGTTCTGGTTCTGAGTACACTTATCTTAATTCCCAGGTACATTACACTTGGAATTCATGATTCCTGGCGTTTCGGTACGTGGGAATCCGAAGGAGAATCCGAGCTTTTCGCTCATTCTCATATCTTTGCAGAAGACATCAAAAGTTGGAGCCAAAACTACACTCGTAAGGCTCACCTTGCTGGTAAGGGTAAAGAACTTGCTGAGTGGACTAACGACAAATTTCAAGAGTTTGGAATCGCTTCGAATATTGTTCCGTATTACACTTACTTGAACTACCCTGGCGAGAGCAAATTACAGGTCCTAAATAAAAAATCAAATGAAGTTTTGTTTAAAGCCTCTTTAAAAGAAGAAGTACTTGATGAAGATCCAACTACTGGAAATCCTGATAATGTTCCCGTTTTTCATGGATATTCTGCAAATGGAAGTGCAACTGGCCAGTTTGTGTACGCCAACTACGGGAGGAAAGAAGATTTTGAACGCTTGAAAGCCCTTGGAGTAGACATCACAGGTAAAATTATTATTGCTCGTTACAACAAAATTTTCCGAGGTTTGAAGGTCAAGCATGCTCAGGATGGCGGTGCTGCTGGCGTGGTAATATTTTCTGATCCGACTGACGACGGTGGAGTTGACTCTTTGCATGGAGATAAGCCGTATCCCGATGGACCTGCAAGAAATCCATCTAGTGTTCAACGGGGAAGTGTGCAATTTCTATCTTATGGCCCCGGTGATCCGACTACCCCAGGATATCCTAGCAAAAAGCATGCTGAGAGAAAAGACCCCTATAATTTGATTCCCACTATTCCCAGTCTTCCCATTAGTTTTGCAGATGCAATTCCAATTTTAAAAGAGCTTAATGGGAAGGGTCCAAGTCCTAAGGATTTTGACAAGAATTGGGGTGGAATTTTGGAGGGTGTCGACTACAATGTAGGCCCATCTGAAAACTTACTTCAACTGGACAACATTCAGGAATATGGAATCCACAAAATTCATAATGTGATTGCTCGCATTGAGGGGAGACTTCCGGGGCCCGCTGTAGTTGTTGGCAATCACCGTGACTCTTGGATTGCAGGTGGTGCTGCTGATCCGAATAGTGGCTCGGCCGTTTTGTTGGCCTTGGCGAAAGCACTTGGCAAGCTCAGAAATACTGGCTGGCGTCCCATTCGAACTATCATTCTAGCATCCTGGGATGGAGAAGAGTACGGACTACTAGGGTCTACGGAATGGGGTGAGGACCACGCCAAAAAGCTGAAAGAAGCAGCTGTTGCTTATATCAATCTCGATGTTGCAGTGTCCGGCCCTCACTTTGAGGCTGGCGCATCCCCTTCTTTAAATGAGTTGGTGAGACGTGTTACTCAGCGAGTAAATTATCCTTTCGGGGGTTCTGTCTACGATCACTGGAGAAACGAAAGTAAAAACCAAGTTTCTACACTAGGGACTGGAAGCGACTATACCGTTTTTCTTGATCATTTAGGCATTCCCTCCGTCGATTTTGGGTTTAAGCAAATTCCTGGAGATCCTGTTTATCACTATCATTCAAACTATGATAGTTTTCATTGGATGAACAAGTTTACGGATCCTGACTGGAAACTCCACGTCAGTGCTGCCAAAATCTACGCCTCGCTTACACTGGCTTTAAGTGGCAGCCCTCTATTGGACTTTCATTTTGAGGAATACGGACATGTGTTAGAAGCAGGCTTAAACAAAATTTTGGAAAAAAATCCTTTAGAGGATTTGCCACGCTTCTCTAACCCCGATAACGACAATAAACGCTGCCATATTGATGGAAAGCATAGCCGTAAGCGCTATTGTTTCAAGGCTTCCACCAACAGAGATTATTTGATATGCCTTCAGCACTCCATCCGAGCTTTCATTGTCGCAGGAAAAAAGTCCGACGAATATGCTGAAAAGCTAAAACGAAACTATTCCCAGGATTACACCATTTTAGGATTTATTCGGAAGCTTCCGTCTCTCGTGCGACTTCACATTCTTAATTACAAGTTTGCTTACATAGAGCGAATCTTTTTGCACGACGAGGGTCTTGATAATAGGCCGTGGTACAGACATATATTGTTTGCACCCAACAGGTATTTGGGGTATGGTGGAGCAGTACTTCCAGGTATTCTTGAGGCACTGGAAGATAAGGATCCTAAAAGTTTTGTGAAATGGGCTACTATTACTGGCAAAGCTTTGGAGATCGCTGCATCAATTCTAGAGTGGCACTTATGAAAAGAAATTTTTTGAAGGCTTTATTGCCGTTCAATTTGTATGAGGATGTTGTTTTCTTTTTCTTTCTTTTGCTGCACTTTTTAATTTTGTTTCTCTTGTTACGAGCAATGTTTTAGAAAAATCAAATACTTTTTTGCTGCTAGATGAAATCTATCGAGTTATATAGTGAGTTTTTCTGCTTTTCACAAACTCTCAGTAAAGAAACTTTGATGTGGGTTTCTGTTTGTGAGATATTCTTCTTCTTCGCTGCTATAGTCACTTGAGCTAATTTGCGAAGGCCCTCGTGCTATTGATTCCTGCTGTTGACTATGAAAAGTAGATGTGCCTGCCAACGGCCTGGCAGTACGATAACCATACTTGCCGTTGTAAGAGCGTTTCGGGACATCTTCTTCATCACTGAACCGTCCACTTGCATCCATATACGGACTCGCACCGTACGGTGCCGGGTTACAATCCCTTTGGTCATGACATCCAGGGCCATCCAGATCAAGGCCATCAAACTCGTTAACCGACCGAGAAGTTACTCCAACAATAACAGCGGCGCCTGAAGAAGCTGAAAATGAGGAGTATTGCCTCTGATCTGGTATTCCCTGATGGTTGCCATGGACATCTGACTGCGTCAGAAGTCCAGTCGAAGGTCCATGAGAGTCGTCCGAATCTGCGGAAAAGGTTCTTTGTAAATCATAAGTGTCGCTGAACACATCTTCACTTTGCCCATATGCAGAATTGCGTGTAATAGGAGATGTAGTAGACAATCCACCATAACTGGGAATCGAAGACCTGTCTCGATACGAAGTTTGTTCTGTGTAGCTAACACGCCCTGTTTGACTATTTGTAGCACCCGAAGCCTGGCGCCTCGGTGGTCTATAATAATGATTAACTGCCTTAGCCACAGGCGCACCTGCTACTGGCATGTATGCACTGGAATCGGTAGCACCGATTTCAAAATTTCTTGAGTTTTCTGAAATCCCACCACTAGTAGTTGATTCACGTCTGCTACTACTACCACTACGGAATAATCCGCCCAGAAGTGGAACATGAATTCCCCTAGATTGGCCCGTATTAGGCTTTCCTGGATTAGAGCCACGTGGAGTCCGCGTAAATATTCCGGTACCTCCTGCTGCACTTACACCAGAACCAGCTGCCATATTAGTGGCAGTTGCGACGTCCCCAGTATTAGGCCCGCTAGCCGGCCAGAGTCTAGACAGAAAACTGCCACCACTACTTGCATAATCACTACCATGACCTACCATTCTATCTGAATTATGAGTGGTTGCAATAACAGCTGCATGGTGGTCGCTAATAGATGGCACGCTCTGGCTTGCATAATGGTTCCGCCCAATATTTTCCACTGGTCGATTGCCAATCTCTGCCATGTCTTGATGCACTGGGTTTGCTTTTCGTTTCTTCTTCTTTGTAAACAAAAGCATGAGTACCAATCCAATTAGTGCTACTCCTGCTACTGAGCCAACCACAGACCCCACTATAGTTCCAGTACTTGTACGAGGCTGATCATTTGTTGTGGCATCAGACGCTGCAACAGTTGATGTAGAAGCTGCTGCTTGTCCAAAAATTGCGTCAGTCGCCAATACCCCGGTACCTGTGCGAGTGTCGAAAGTAGGCGTTAATGTGTAGAGCATGAGAGTCACAGAAGTGCTTGTCGCAGTCCGGCCTTGACTGGTCACCAACAAAATTCTTGTTTGGGTTCGAGTAAGCGTAATGGGTGCAAAAGAAGTACTAGGAAATGTAGTAGATGCAGTAAAAGGGTTTTCAGTCGATGTCGGATTTGAAAATAGTCTGGACAATGTAGAGCTGCCTGAAGAAGACGCGGAATCAGCAGTGGGACTGGCAGTAAAAACAGAAGACGAAGTCCGGGAATTTGCAACAAATGCGTTTGTGGAAGATGATTCAGGGTCGGTTGCAAGTGACACGGAACTTGTAGATTTAGCGAAGGAATCTGTTTTTGAGCCAGTATGAAAGTCACTCCCAATTGAACCTGCAGTTTGAGTTGAACGAACGCTTTGTAAGCCAGTTCCCGTATTGCCCGTTGAGATTGATGTAGAGCTTAATTTATCAATGCCGCTAAAACGGCTAGAACTAATTGAAGTATGAAATGAACTTTGAGAATTCGTAAAGCGGAATGATTCAGTGCGCAATGATGCATCCGTATTAAAAGATTCAGCCGCAGTAGATGCGGCCTCGTTGGAAGATCTCGACTGACTAGTACTACCTGCACTGGACCTTGTAGAATCTGAGAATAAGGAAGATGTTTCAGTCGCGGACTCAGAGGTAGAGACCAAAAGGCCTATTGTGCGAGTATTTAAGAATTTGGAAGAATGCTTTGTAGTCGATATATATGAAACAGACGAGAGGGTTGCATCAGATGATAGGGTCAATGGATTACTAGTAAAGGTAGTTTGAGAAACCAGCGGTCCATCTCTTCGCAACGAGGATTCAGTGCTGGATGCACTAAAGGTTCTTGTTAAATCTATTACATTGGTGGATAGAGTAGTTGAAGTCTCACTAACGTAAGATGATTCTCTAATAGCAGAGGAAAATGTACTCAAAGACGACTCAGTACGAGAAGATAAGCTAAGGAAAGAGGATTTATCACTAAGAGTTATCTGGGCACTAGAAGAAAATGCGGCTTGCGCACTAGAAGAAGATGGAATAAAACGAGTTTTTGACTGGCTGTTAGCGCTTGAACCTTTCGTTGAAAACATTGTGCTTGAAGTAACACTATTGCCACTTGCACTAGACGTGTCGCCTGATGCTGCAGTTCTAGATGAATCATCTGATGAAGTAGTCAACAAAGAGGATTCTGGTGTACCACTGAAATTCACATCCCCCAAGGGAGAAGTCGTTGTAAACGTAGCAGGGGACACTGAGCTACTTTCCTGTGCTTCGCTTGAAGCCCTGCTTCGTGTCATTGAAGAAAGGAAAGTGCTTGTAAAATTGTTAGAACTCATCGTGTAAGTACTAAAGTGTTTCAATCATTGGCCTAAGAGGAACAGAGCCCACCAGAACTATATTCGCATGGCTAACAGGAAAGAAAGATACCCGCAAGGAACATCACCGATATATAAATGCCTTGAAATATAACTTAATTCAATGGCGGTCAGAAATTAATATACTGAAAATATGAATCTATTAATATGCGCCATGTTTCACTACAGTGAACAATAGTGTAAACTTGTTCTGTCTTACCTGCAAGTTTCCACCAGGAACTCAGGTTAAACCTTGTGCTTTGACGCTAGCAATAAAATGTACCTTTGCACCAGCACTTGCAGCGATTGCAGTAGTTGAACGCCTACCTCAAGGCGCCTTCATGAGTGAGATTTTGGAATGACGGCAGAAATTGGGATTCTTTGAACGAGGAAGTTGTCACTGCTATTGTGCTAAAAAGAATTGACACCTCTGTCTTTCCCAAAACCATATACTTCACTCGTAGAGTAGACGTTACCTGAAATATGCAATATCCTTTTTTGCATCTTGTTGTAGGCGCGTACTGAATGAAAGTAAAAAAATTATCGTATTGCTTGAGCCCTCGATACTTTCATGAGCAATTCTTTGGTTTCACTTTTTCAATACCTTCATTCATGGGAAAGGCAGGAGTTTTAAACAGAGTTCAAAATGTCATCATTCCTGCCCCATACCACCAATGGACCACAATCTTCAGTGTTAACCGCTAACAATTCCATAACCTTCAATTTAAGTTATAAGCTAAAATGGTTGCAGCAAAAAGCGGCCAAATAAGATGCGATGGCCTCAAGGAAGTACAGCGGTTACAGCGGCAGCAATATCGTGATCTCTCAATCAATTATAAGAGATGTGCGTCAATCATTAGTCCAGTTATCTTCCTGTTCAAGGAGAAGGCTCTTGTGTATGAAGCTATCATGTTGTGAATATAACATGTATTTATTTCACACAAAGTTTTTAAAATATTGGAATTTACATCACGTGCAACATACAGTGTATGCCCTAATCCTACTAAAATTTAGCGATTTACGAAGACGACAAAAACAAATCATTTCATGATTATTTCTCTTTTCGAAAAATTAACAGCACATTCTGCAACAACCAGTCGCTGCTGACTTCAGGTGTCCCCCTATGCAACCCACACATTTTTCATGATGGTACTTGACGGCGATACAAAGAACAGTTCAGAAGTCGCCGAGTTTTTGATGAGAGTCAAAGAACTTGGTGAGAAGACGTACGCATTATCAAATACTAAAGTTTGTGAACTATATAGCATCTAACCTCTTTATCCTTTTAGCAATAAGGAAGATGATTTGCGTGCAAAGCAACTGGATGAGGAGATTCTTGAGGGTCGTCGTCGACGCCAGGCACTGCGTGCAGAGCGAACACGGTCTTTATCCCCCGAAAAGAAACTGGCAGTGACAAAACCGCTTGTCAGTACTACTGGAAATGGCGGACATAAAACTACATACCTGGACTCTAAGTCTAACCTTTCTTCTAAGGAACTGGAGATAAAAAAAACAATTGAGGCAATTGCTGGCCCTTCAGGCACCCTGCCGTTGTTTCCATCCTCAAATGCGAAAATACTCAGTGGGACTGTTCAGAATAAGGATGCTAGCATTATATTGCATAGCACGACGCAGTTAGTAAAAGAACAGGGTGCGCTCAAAAGTCCTGACGGAATTTCTGCTGGCTTGAAATCAACCAGTTTTCCAAAAAAAGACCAACCAGAGGGCCCTAAAGAAAACAACATAGAGGCATTATACACACTACCCAAAAGAACTGGCAGAAACCAACATTCTAAAATTGACTCTAACTTGACTCTTAAGCAAGAAGAACCAGTGTACTCGTTGCCAAAAAAACATGTACTCCAGGTTTCTCCTAAACATGTTCAGGAAGATGCACCAATTTACAGTTTGCAGAAAAAACACACTTCTGACTTTGCTAGGGAAAAAATTGAGGAGAACGGCATGTCGAGTCAAGCCCTCTCCAAATCTTTTTCTACACATAAGACGGACCAGAATAATAACTCGAAAACAAAAGATCTACCGAAGAAACAAATACCCACACCTCCCATAGTCACTCCGAAGTCTAGAAGTTTGTCTTCAAATAACTTTACTGCAACTCATGTGAAAGAAAGTCTGTCCATTAAATCCAGCGATTCTAGCAAAACTTCACCGACAAAAACAACTGAATCAGCCCGGTCAAATAAAAATGAAAACTCAAAACCGATCGGCACGGATGCCGGAGTCCATACACTAACTGAGTCCCAAGATGCATACGATTCATTTTCTATAATTCCGAATCAACCTTTTAAAGCAGGACTTCGAAAATTTCAAACTACAAGTGAGCACAGTACATATAATGAAGTGTCAAGCTCCATAAATGATCGGGTTCCTCTACCTGGAATGACCGCAAACTTTTCTATCTCTACTAATGTTGGTTCTGCAATTAACGTTAGCAATGTTTCGCCTCGTGGGTCTTTTCTTTCCACAAGACCAGGACCCAAATTTTCGCCTAATCACAGTTTTGATTTAACACCTAAAGCACAAACCAATCCTGCTGGGAGTTTTCTGGCCACTCGCTCAGCCTCCCCTGTGTCTCGACCCAAATCTCCAGTCAGAGGAGGATTTGTTCAGAGTGCTATGCTGAAACGTGAAGGAACGCTTCTTGGATCTCGTACTGGATCCATCGGCTCTCCTCCTCTCTCCTTAGCAGATTCACCCGCTATTTTTTTAGCTAATCCGGTCCTTCGAGCAAACTCTAGATCTCCCTCCCCGCAGCGTGGCCATGCCCGCACACAAAGCACAGCCAGTATAGACTCATTCACTGTGGATAAAAGTGCCACATATTCCGGGTTCCCTAAAAGCACATCTTTCTCAAATGATTCTTCGCCTTCTCTTCAGGGCCGATTTTCTAAAATGAGTCTTGGTGATGTCAACCTTCCGAAGCCTAAAAGCAGTGACAGTATTCACAGTCTAACTGGCTCATCTTCTACTGATGACTTTAAAGCTATCACTTCGAAAGAACTTGAAGATTCTGTTAGTATTGATAGTCATGAGAAAGCGGAAACAACGTCAGAAAGTTTATCTGAAGGTACTCTAGGATCAAGTCCGCACCAAACAACACAAAAGCCGACGGATTCTCGAAGATGGAGCCCGGTGCGATCGACATGGCTGGAGAGTGCGTTGAAAAAGACTCCGTCATCTTCTGGATTTGAACCTATCAATCGAGCGCCACCTATGCCGCGCACATTACCATCCATGAGAACTAGTCCTTTTACTCGGAAAAGCACTTTAAGTTTTTCCAAGCCCACTCCTCCTAAACCGCCAACAAAAAGTTCACGATTGCCATCTGCTGTAGCGCTATCAGAACCTCCACTGTCTGAAGAAAATTTTAATTCAGGTAAAGATGAATTAGAAATTTCCGTTGAGTCTTTCAAAAGGCCCCCTCATCCCGTTCCTCAACCTCGCGCACTTCCTCTAATTAATCGCTCTAACTCTGTGAAACCGATTCCTCCAAAAAAGTTAGAGCAAATACCAACGGATGCATTGGAAAGGCTTCGCCAACTTCGAGCTGGTACTTTAAATCGCCGTTCTCAAGAAAATAGCAGTCAAGATAACAGTAAAGTTTCTGATGACAACGAAAGCTTACCTTCTCTTCCTGGAGGGCCTGATTCAGCTGATATCACTTCAAAGTCGCTTCCTTCAAGAGCTCCCATTGGGAAGGGTGGTACCATATTATCAAGTGTACGAACCCCTTTTCCTCCTGTCCCTGCTTCTCTTATTCCTCAAACACGTTCACTAGAACCAGAAATTCCGGTTGAGCCTATGGCAATGAAGTATCACCCAGTAAACCTCGATGATGACGTATCTCTAAACCATGCAACCATTCCTAGCTTGGTATCAAAACGCGCTGCCAAGTCATTTGCCAATGATCTTTCTACTGTTTTGCAACGCGGAAATCATTTAATTTCGTTGGAAGACACTACCACTAGTTTTTCCCCTCGCTTTGAAAAAATGACTGAATTTTCAGGCCCTAAAAAGGCAAGGACTTTTCATGCTCTTCCTAGCAATCCTAGCAAGGAGTCGCAAAAGAAAGATCTCACACACATGACGAAGACTCGTGCTAAGGGACCAAAACGTCGTCTTCCTAAGGCGGCAACAACCTCTGATATATCTATGGTGACACCTCGAACTCACATGCGGCAGCGCTCTAGATCCATGTCACCACAGCGTATGCTCACATCTCTACCAGCTATGACATCAGACCGATTATCTCAGTCTTCTGCTCTGATGCCAAATGAAGTATATTCCCGATCATCTCCTTCGGTCCTCGATAAACATTTGGAACCAGGAAAATCCAAGTTATCGCCTAGCGTCGGAGGACTATCAGTTCCCAAGCAACGAGGCTCTACTTATGGAGGTGTTCCTAATGTACTTTCTCTGCCCGTCAGGAAATCCCCCGGTGACCTTTCTTCTGCTGGCTCGGTAGGGGTAGCCAAACTAAATGGTTTGAGAGCAAAACCGCCAATTCGGACATCTTCTAGAACTGTATCTGAAAAATTACAGCAAAGGCAACAATTGGAGAGCAAGCAGCTTGAGGGTAAAGTCACTTCTTCCACTTCATCAGTTACTGTGGTTGGCAAGTCATTGCCTGCTCCTCCTAAACCCGGAAAACCATCCACAAGCGTGGCATCTCAGTGACATATATATGAATAATAATCCTTTCAACATTTTATAACATTAAGCTAACATATCATACCCAAGCATTTTTAACTTGATTGATACACGTCAGAGATGTCCAAGGCAATTCATAGTCTGCAATATTTGTTCATATATCTACTCTTTTGGAAATGTAAAAATATCAGTCACGTGTAAATAAATCCTTATCGAAAATTTCTGGACTTCCAAAAAAAAAAAAGATGGAGTCTTCTGCTATATCCGTGTTAAACCTTTTCTAAAATCACTTTTCTTCATCCATTGAAAAAGAAAAAAGAAAGTAGAATAAAAGACAATAGGTAACATTGAAAGAGAATATTTCTTTAAGGCTTTAGAGTATATTGTTTTTTTTGCACCCTTTTTATTTCATTTTATTTCATTTTTTATTTCGAATAAAGTGACAAATTTTGGTTGATTCTGTCATGGCACAATTCCACACTTCAGACACAGAACCAAGCCAAAAAAATTCAGTCCCTTTTACTACTACCGCTACTAATATTATCACCAATACTGGTCCTGTTAATGTAGGGCCTTGTATACACGGCTGTGTTTCCAATCTTCTCGGAGAACAGTCTATTTCAGGTCCACCAAATGATTCTAACTTATCTTACAAAGTTGTCTTGACGCATAACCAACTTGACCCTAAGGCCAGTATGGACTTTGTACGGTGTCCGCAAGCAGGAGCAATTGTTTATTTTGGAGGCACGACTCGTGATACTTGCCCTGTACAAATCCCTGTTAACAATAATGACACACTTGCAAAAGAATTTGTTTCTACTGAAGAAAAGAAAGTGGTTTTACTGGAATATGACGCCTATGCTCCAATGGCACTTAAAACACTTGAGAAAATAGCACAAAAAACTCTTGGCATTGGTTTAGCTGCTAGATCAGATACTACTGCTCAGTGGCCAAATTCGATTTGTAAGGTTTACATTGCGCATCGGTTGGGTAAAGTAGCGGTTTGCGAAGAGTCAATTGTAATTGCTGTGAGCGCACCGCATAGGAAAGAAGGCTGGATGGCTGCAGAGTGGATATTAGAGGAAGTGAAACGAACAGCGGAGATTTGGAAGAATGAGGTTTATGAAGACGGATCTAGTGTATGGAAAGTTAACGACGGAAGCAAACCTACCGGAAAATAAAGATGAGAATATGAAAAATGTACAGAAAGAGTAAGATGGACAACAAAAAGCCTCTCATGTGTAAATAGGTAATTTTTTCTTGGTTTTTAGTTTATTACCTGCATTTAAATTTCTAGTCTTTTCTTTTATAAAAGTTAGCTACTAAGTTTTGTTAAAGAAATGCTCAGCAAAGAAAGCCGATGTGGAATTCTTATCATTGCCATGTTCCAGCTTATTTTTGACGTCCCTATGAACTGTCGTGACAAACTCTGTATAGCTGAAGCTACCAGTCATCCGGTCTTCCACCATGAGCTCTTGAAACTCGTAGTCAGCCCCGTCTAATCCCTGACGGGCCAACTGCAGACCCAAAAATCTGACACCCGTTTTATTAGCAAAATACTTAATCAAGGATCGTGCTTGCCTTGAAACGTCTGTGTCCAGCTCAGGAAGCTCGTTCAAGTAAGGGTCTAGAGATTGGATAGTCTCAATGTGCTCACCAAACAAGTCCCGGAGAAGAACTGCAGACACTTGACTATGGATCCACAACAATAGGCCTTGTCCGTTGTATGCTAGGTACACGCCACCGGCTTCCATCACTGACATAGATGCTTTTACGTTAATTGGCATATTAAATAACCCATTAGGCATGTAAGTACAGTCAGTGGGTCTCAAGTTGTGAAATCCAACGATGCGAGGATACAATAGCAAACTGAGCTCATCGGGTGTCAAACTATTCATTAGCCGGCCAGTGTGAATGCGGGAATCGTTAACAAGCTGAGGCTCACGTAGAGGTCGAGATTTTTGAAGTGCAAGAAGTAACACAATGAACTCTCGCAAAGAGAGCGGCATAAGAAGTTGGTTTGGCGGTAACGAGGAAGAAACATGCTTTCTGTAGCTAGAGAAGACATCAACCAATCTATCGTTAAGTCGACTTCGAATGTCTTTCAAGCTCGAATTACCCATACGAGAAATGGAGTCCCGTGCGACAATACTCAAGCAAGTGTCAACATCAACAAAGTTGATGACGGGTCTAAACTGCTCAGTAACACTTGCAATTACATTAGTGACTCTGACGCGACGTTGACCATCAGTAGAGGTATATAGCAGTGCACTTTGGAAATGAGCATCAAGCTTTGAATCAAGCTTTCCGTCATACTTGAACAATATTCCAATTGTTGTATGGGAATCAATAATTCCAAAATGTGGTTCGCTCTCCCAGTTTTCGTGATAAAAGTTTCCAAGGTAAGCAGCAACCTGAAGCCCAGTTGAACTGCGCACCTTAAGCTGAGCTTGCGTGGCAATTTCACCCTCACAACTTCGACAGAAATCAGCAATAAACCTGCGACCATCCCTTTGTGGCACAAATCGTGGATAAAAGTATTCATGGCCACCCGAGAGTTGGCATACATTACCAGTATTTGCCAAGTCGACGTAAGTGCTTGGAAATAAAAACAAATCCAGACCAACACCTGCAATGGCATATTCTTTTCCAAGTTCTTGGTAAAACTTGTTGTCGGCAACAAACAACTCCTTCTCGTTGTCTCCAGAAAAGGCGGGATTCCCCTCGCGAACCGCTAATGAACCAGGTCCGCGAGATGGGAGCGAGCTTAAGATAGCTGACACTTTACCACCTGTATTTTTGAGAGCTTTCAATGCTACGTCTAAAGCACACCCAAACACAGGCTCTTCCACAGGATTGTCAGCAAACAACAGGTCAATTCTATCTAAGAGATCCTCAATAACGTAACGAGACTCTTCAGGATCCACAAATAAGCCCTCTTCAATTGGTACAAAAGAATCATCAATGTCGCTCATGACAAGCATCTGAGCTTGCTCTAATGATGCATGTAGATTGTAAAACTGAACAGTGCGATCATAAGTAGCAATTCCAATTCTGGCCTTAGATGGGTACTTGATGGACTTGTCAAAAAAAGCAGAGGGATCAACTGGGTTTCCAGTGGCATCATACAAAAGTGTTTCATCTTTAGAAAAACTGCTTACTGCATTCTCCCCGGCATCAAACCCGTTTCCATATAGTGCGGTTCGAATAGCTTCAATTGCAAGCTTTGGAAGTTCCTTCTTTATAGCATCTCTGCTCACATCAATCAAGACAAGATGATTCAAAGGAGAGGGCTCATTGGCTTCGTCTTTCCAATAGTCCTTAGGCACAATCATGTCGTATGTACCAAACGCAAGTTCAGGACGAGACTGCCAGTCAATTCTACGATTAGACGCATCTGTAGGTTGAAAGTATTCGGCAGAGACTTCACTTGCAAATTGACAATGGTTGCAAATAAATTTTGTCCCTCCCTCTACGAAAAGCATGGAAGGATTCATATATGCACGGCAACGCCTACAACGAGGGGGCGGAACATCTTGACTAAAGTCTACCACTGCAACTCCTCCAGACTCATGCTCCTTATTAGAAAAGGGCGCAAAAGGGCGTAGAGACATGCCAAGTGGTAACTTTGTTAAAGTTCGCAAGTGTTCGGAGTTGGGCACATTGTACATTGTTAGCCGAGCAAACTGTGGTCCAGACAAGCCCTGGTCTTGAACATCATAATCAGTTGTCGCAGCGGGAGGGCATGCATTTTCAAAAGTTTTAAAAACAGGATTTGGGCCTAACTTTTGCTGTGCAGAGGCACGGTCGTCAACAATGGAGGGGATAATGTCACTAGACTCGCCTTTTGCCGCACCATAGCTTCCTGGTGGTTGAAATGGCTGATGTTGAGCTTCAGAGCCATGCTGAAATTGTCCTCCAATTAGAGGTCTATGTTGCTGTTGATGTTGTTGTTGCTGCTGCTGCTGTTGGTGTTGCTGCTGACCTGGATAGGGTACGTTATATTGAGTGCCCATAGCATTATCCATAGGAGAAATGAAATTATCTGCACTGTTGTAAAAAGATCCTTGGGATATAGATGTACCCTGCTGCTGACCAGGGTTTCCATACGAAGAAGGTGTCGATGAATCTGGTGCTGCTGAAAATTCTGAATGAAAGACTCTAGCCGAGCGCTTTGATTTTCGTGATGGCCCCAGCGACAATCCATCCATACTCTGATTGAGCTCGGAGTCACCACTCCCTTGAGGAGGAAAAGGAGAAGTCGATTGTTGTTGATCCATTCCTCACTCTTTCACTCTCTGTTCAACTTTAATTGGAGTGGCAGTTTATGCAAGAAAGAAAAATAGTACAATAGTATTGCGAGCTTTCGTATTTGTGCAAATTAACAGCAGAGGAAACTTATTCAAGAAGATGTCAATAAAGATTTTCCCTAAAATCCACGTATTGTATTCAATATCTGAAGGCGCAGTTCAAGGCAGGTAAAGTCTAGTTAGGTTGATTTCGGCGATGTTTGGTAAATGTGTCAGGAAATGGAAGTGCGCTGGCCATAAAATTGAGAGATCACCAGCTGCTTAAGTAATAGAACTAGATAACAGAAAGTTAGAAAATCTCAAGCAGAGAATAAAAGACAATCATGGGAACAACCCCAATGTATTAAGCTAGTAAAAGTTGAAACTCTAGGCCAGTAAAATTCAACAACGTACATGATAGTGTTAAAAATGTTCTTTTATTAAAAAAATTATTTCATTTTCGATTTACACGGAATCAAACGGGGGTGAAATGGGGTTACATCTACTTGGCTACCTTTTTCAGCGTTTTACCAGCGTGGATCTGGGCAAATAATGCACTGCGATCTGGAATGAGCATGTCTGCTTTATTTACACTGGCAGGCGCAGGTGCTCCAAATCCAGGTGGAGCAGGTGCCCCCATAATGGGGGGAGGAGCAGAACTAGAGGATGGGAGAGGAGGTGGCGGTGGAATTCCAACTGGTGGGGGTGGAGCAGCATTCGCAGGCAAAGGGGGAGGTGGTGGAGGAGTGTCTGAAGAAGGTGGTGGCGCAACATTAGAAAATGGAAAAGAGGGAGGAGGAGGAGGAGGAGGAGGTGCTGAACCAAAAGGTGGTGGGGGAGGAGGAGGAAGAGGGATTCCATTAGGTACAGGAGATTCAGATGTAGCATTTGGAACTTCCAGAACCAAACTGGGACTTAATCCGGCAGGTAGCGGGGGAGGGGGTGGAATGGTCCCTGGCATCACAGATGAAGGAGCAGTAAATGTTGATTCAGAAGAAGCAGGAACAGAACCCTGAAAAAGAGGTGTCTTGACTTCAGGAACTGGAGTGGAAGTGTTTGATGACCGGATCGATTCGTTACTAGCAGCCACAGCAGACTTGGAAGGAGGGCCCATTCGTCCAAAGAGCATTGACGCCAATGCAGAAGGGTCAGCAGCTCCTCGAATAGGGCCATCATCATCATCCGAATCATCATCTGAAGATGCACCCCAGCCATCGTCAGCACCCTGTCCACGCTGACTCGCTCTTTGTGAGGCAGCCACACTGGGGTCAATACCAGGCTCTTCACGCTTCTGTGCCGAAGGGAAAGAGGGTGCAGGAGAAGCAGCACTTGGAGCACTGACGGGTACTGCAGACACAGAAGAAGTTACAGAAGAAGAACCTTCTTTTGCAACTTGATTATTGTGCCAAAATGGGTTATTATCACGTTGCGCGGAAGAAACAGGTTGCTGGTCTGGAGAGGCAACGTTGTTTCGAAGAAATGGATTATTGTCCTTCAAGGGCTCAGGTGTAACTGCCAAAGTAGATGACGAATTATTGAGAGCGGGGTCAGGCGTAGAAGACTCAGTAATAGAAGAAGCTGATGACTGGAAAGCAGGAACAGTAGAAGCAGGTGTCTCCTCGTCATCAGAAGAATCATCTAGGCTGAGTTTACGCTGTTCCTCCTTCATTGCTTCCATTTGAGCCTGTAAAGCAGCCATTTGTTCCTCTTTCTGCTTTCTCTTAGCTTCAGAAGCAGCCCTTTTGGCTTCTGCTTTCTTAGCTTCTTGTTCAAGCGCCAATTTTTTTGCCTCTGCATCATCAGCAGCTCTTTTTGCTTCAGCTTCCGCAGCTGCCTTTTTTGCCTTCCTAGCTGCCTTCTCCTCTTTAAGGGCCTTGAGGCGAGCTTGTTCGGCAGCCATCTTTTCTTGAAATAGTCTAAGCTCTTCATCATCATCGTCATCACTAATGGCCACATTAGATTGAACAACTGGACCAGATGATGTAACAGAAACTTGCTGCGTAGGAATTGGAGAGGGTGTCTTTACTGGGGTAACCTTAGGGGTATTCCGCTTAGCGGGCGGAGGAGGGGGAGGCTTTTTCGCAATAGGAGCGATTTTGGCATCATCGACTGGCGAAGAACCGGGAGCTTGAAAAGCGGATGAAGCCTTAGATGGACGAGAAATACCCATTTTCGCGAGTCTTTCATTCATACGACGTTCTGCCTCCGCTTTAATATAAGCAGATCTATCAGTTGGGGTGCGCGGGGCAGGTTTAGAAGAAGGTGAGGCTCTTGAAACTGTTGGAATCGAAGAATCTACGGAAGGTGAGGCGGCCTTTTCAAACTTATTGTAAGACTTATAGCCGTTGGATGCTGATGGAGCTTCTAGTCGTCTAAGAGAGTAAATAAGATCCTTCACTTCATCTTCAACACCAATAGCTTCATCCCATCTGTTTTTATCGCGCTCATTGTGAATATCGTCACGGGTATCACGAAGGGAAGATTCCAACTCCTTTGAAATCTGTTTTGAGCTTTCTTCGATATCGCGCATAGTTTGCTCAACTCGCTCGCGTTCCTTTCTAACGTTTTCGCTCTCACTTATGAAGCGAGTCTCGAAATCTTCAAAAGAGCTATCATCAGGTGCCTGTTTGCCAGTCAAAGAGGCCATACGAGCTTTCAACATGGCTCGATTTCTAGCCTTACGACGATCAGCCTCAGTAATTGCCCCGTTAGGCCCAGTACCAGTGATAGTAGATCCTGGATGTTCTTTTTCAGCTTGTGCACGAAACAAGTCCAGTTTAAGTTGAGCAATTTCATCCTCAACCTTCCGAACTGCATGAGTAAGTTGAGGCAGCTTATCTTTTTGAGAGTTTAGTGAGCGCTGAAGTTCTTTTTTCTTTTCATTGGAGTTAAGCCGAAGCAAGGGAGCATTCGGGTGTGAGTTGATTTCCTTTTGGACCTTGATAATACGTGCTTTCAGATCTTCGATACTCTTCAAATCTCTATCTTCAAGTGCCTTAACAGTATTGTATTCATCTCCATCGCGTCCGTCAATAGCATCCAGTTGAGTTTGTTTTTCACTGATGAGCTTGCTTAACTCGCCAATTGACATATCATCTATAGATAGGGGTCCATTTTCAGTTTTATTTTTCGCGGACTGCCGACTTGACCTATGCCCAATTTCATCGTCATTATTCTTAAAGTCGGAGGCGTTGTTGCGAACTGAACCATTGTCAAAGCTCTTGCCAAATAAATTGGCTTTTTTAGCAGAAGTAGAAAGATCACTCTTTGACGAGTTGCGCAAAAAGGACTTTACTTCAGACACTGATTGCGAAAAATTCTTTGAAGACGGTGGAATAAGCTCTGGAGGAAGTCTTATGGGAATAGAATAGCCATTTAGATGACGATAAATCAAATGCATGGCAACGGCAAACTCATCTCTATCCAACTTTCCTTTGTTGCCAGGATCGGCCAACGTCCAAATGGCCTCTAAATCTTTCTGGGGCAAACCACTTTGACGCATAATTTGAATTGCAACATCACCAGTAATAAACCCGGTGCGAGACTTGTCCCACTCAGAAAATATTCTATCGTAAATACGTTTTTCGTCCTTTGTGATTGCCCACTCTACAGTAGCATTGCCCTCTAAAGTAGCAGCATCAAAACTCATCTGTCGCTGATTAGGCATGAATCTTGACTGGAAAGCGTCCATTCCAGGAAGGCCTCCACCAGGAGTATTAATAAACCCCCATTCACCTGGGCGGCCCGTGGGTTGAGCCTGCAAAGGAGCTGGGGCATACCCAGTAGCCTGCTGTTGAAGTGGAGCGGTATAGCCTGTAGGCTGTTGTTGAAGGAGTTGAATGTATCCAGTTTGCTGTTGTTGGAGGGGAGTAATATATCCAGTGGGCTGCTGTTGTAGCGGAGTAGCGTATCCAGTGGGCTGCTGTTGTAGCGGAGTAGTATATCCAGTGGGCTGGGAAGAGATGTACCCAGTAGCCTGGGATTGCAGTGGCTGAATTCCTGTCGCCTGAGCCTGAAGAGACGCTAAAGTAGCCAGATTGCTTTGGGGCTGCGATGCGACGCCAGTAGGTTGTTGCGCCAATTGAGAGTTTGAGCCTGAAAAATTTGGCACATTGGTTGGCTTCTGAGATTCTTGATCAGGGGTATTGAACGAAATGATATCCACCAGACTGGTTACTTCATTATTAATTTTTTCCGGAAGGCGAGAAGGGATTGCGGAGCCCTTCAAAGCAAGGGAGCACAAGTACATTGCAGCAGCAAATTCAGGAAAAAGTAGCGAGCCAGACTTGTTTGTGTCGGACAAACCCCATATTTCACCCAATAATTGGGCTGGGAGCCCTGACATCATCAAAATATCTCTAGCAGAATTGCCTAGAATAATTAGTTACAAGTTTGAACAACCAGTTTAATAACATACCGGAAAGAGCCTGTTCGTTGCCGGAAAGTTTTGAGCGAAAGAGCTGCTCAAAATTCTTTTGATCCTCGCTGGTTATGAAAGAAAGGCGGACTGAAAAATCAGTTGTTAGAAAACCTGTAGTCTAGACATTAAATTGACAAATTATATTTATACCATTTGGAATTTTCACTTGAGCTGCGGAGAATCCATTTTCTGTCGAATTGGAAGTCGTGCCAGTGACGGGTTGTTGCTGGAAACCGGTCCCAATTTGCTGGGGAATAGCTGGTGGAATACTCTGCTGGATACCAAAAGATGAGGGGGGTGCGTAGCCAGTGGGCTGAGTTTGCAAGAATTGTTGAGGATGTTGTTGCTGCTGCAAGCCATACTGAGGGGGTTGATATCCGGTCTGCTGTGGAACAATTCCAGTCTGGTATTGTTGAATATAACCTGTAGGCTGGTGGTTTAGCTGAACAGGCTGCTGTTGCTGCTGCTGCTGCTGCTGCTGCTGAGGTTGACCATAATAGCCAGTCTGCTGCTGTTGCTGCTGAAGTGGCAGCTGTTGCTGGCTAGAATAGTTGTACATGACGTGAATATATCACCATACAATGCCTGCAAGAAAGTAGTTTTTAGAGCTAGTTGATGAATGAGAAGAAAAAAAAAAAAATGAGAAAAAAGGAGTTTTTGCAGAGAGTTTCAACTTTGGGTGGTGAAAGAGTTGATGAATGGCCCAGAAATTAGGGACTACTTGCGTTATGTTGTGTTGGCGAAAACACAGCCAACTTCCAGAACAAGTATTTGATAATTATTTATAACATTTAGTAATCATTTGTCAGAAGCAAATACTGAGAGTTCTCCGCTGAAGCCACTTTGAGTTGATATGTTTTGACAGCAGGCCGCCAAAAGGCGATAATCAAATAGCAGAGAAAGGAAAGCAGATGAGCAGGTACGATTCAACCTTTCAGAAATGAAAGAAAGAAAGAAAGAAAGAAAAAAATGCTTTTAAAACAAGACACTGTAAACTACAAAAGTATGTAAATAGCAGGTTAGAGACAATAACGCTAAACCCAGTTTCAGTCCACCAAGTCCATTCAGTTGATATAGAACATGAACCCTTTCTTTTCATTTTATTCAATGCAATCGGGATTATATATGTAAAAAAAAACATGTTATCGTGGTTATTTAACTTCTTAATTCTTTAGATGGCATACTTTCTGGTCCACTCTCTAGCGGTAGTCTCATATCTAGATCTATCACTCTTGTACAGATGTGCAATCTCAGGGACAAGAGGATCATCGGGATTAGGATCAGTCAGCATAGAGCAAATCGAGAGAAGAACCTTGGAAATGGTCAAGGCTGGAGACCACTGGTCCTTCAAGATATCGAGACAGATGCTTCCGTTTGAGTTGATATTGGGGTGGTAGATTTTCGTGGTGAATCCAACCTTTGGGGGCTTAAAGGGGTAGTCTGTAGGAAAGTGGATAGACAGAAAGAAGACACCGTTGGCATAAGGGCTGTCTGAAGGTCCCATGATAGTAGCTTGCCAGTGAAAAAGGTCATCACCAATAGGGCCAGCAGAGCAGGAAGAGGGGGGATCACTAAAATGAAAGAGTTAATAAATATCC
>JAKVQY010000138.1:0-24655 GCA_030463045.1 Geotrichum macrosporum
ATAATTTTACTTATTTAAGATAGAGTTCAATTTACAACTTTCTCCGGTCTACCAATAAGAACTAACTGACAAAAAGTAAGATAATGAAATGTGGTTCCTAAACTACTGCATGTCGTGAAAACAAAATCAAATACAGTTCTCGAAAAGTAACCGGTATTCATTGCCATAATAAAAACGTTATGTATTCAAAGTTCCTTATGCACCCTACGTAATAGTGCAAACTGTCTTGTTGTGCCACAGCAGGGGTTGCCTCCTCAGTTTTGCGTTATCTTAATTTAATCGTATCAATCTTTTAAAGCAAACACATTCAAATGCCCTAAAAATTAATTGCTTTAGGGTCCTAGTGATTTAATGCGAGTAACAATAAATTAAGAAAAAAACTTCACAAAGAGAAGTTGGTACAAGGGAGATGTAGCAAGAGCAGCAAAACAAATGGACGTTCTCTACCATTGGCTTCTGAATCTATTGTGATCATTGTAGCTATGATTATCAATTATATTCCTATCACGTAAGATTGACTATTCTAGCTTTCTCGCTGGCCGATTGCTCGGAAATCTTTGCTTAAGAAAAATCTCTTCAACATGGGTACTTCCCAGCTGATTTCCAATGGCTATATTGTGTTAGACATCTTTTTAGAAGGTCAGTTTCAATTACTTACTTAGCCATCGAGGTCTTATATTTCGTTTCGTGCCAAATAGCTCTAGCTTTCGAGAATTGCGACCAACTAAGCGTTCCGCTATTTTGTAAAGCTAGCCACACGTTAGAGACATTCCATATATTTTTATTGTAACGGTACCTCATCAGGCTTATGGCTCTTTTCGCGTGTTCCCGATACAATCACGTCTACATCGAGCTTTTTTGTGACCCAGCCCAAATCCCCTTTTACACTAAAAAATGTCAGCGTTTTTTTGCAGACATTGAATACAAGAACATACCCCATAAGAACATGTTCTTTAGAGTGGTTCAGCCAGTGCCCGGTGCGACCAGTGCAGATGGTGCGACCAAGCTGATTAGTTTTGCACCATATGAGCTCTTCAATATGACTGTACCCCCATTTTTTTAAGCATTGCCGTCCAACATCTATTGCCCGTCCTGTAACCCAGAGAAAAAAGAAACCTTTCGATTGTACGTTTTGCAGATTTAAGGCAAGCATTTCCTCATCCGATATTCCTTCTCCAGAAGATTGAGAATGACCCTAACAAAATGGGGTTTAGTCACTTAAATATCCGCTATTCCAACTGCTAACTCACGTTGGTATGGATATCCCAAGGTGCTAAAATATTACCGTTAGCAAGGGTACTTGTGAGAATTTCAAATGCACTTACGATCGGCAAAAACAACTGCGAAGTCGCCCAGCAAGTCAAAGTTGAGTTTTTTGATGTCATAATTTATCCACTGAGCGGGGAGTTCCTGCGTTCACGGTTAGATAAATCGATTATAAAACACAGAATCCATTCACCTTTCCTCGGCTGACACTTTCCCCTGGAATAACTAGGGGACGCGCCTTTTGATTGCCTGCCCTAATCCCAATATCTTTACCTTTGCTTGTTTCCGGAACTGTTATGTGGTAGTGAACGTATCGGCAAGCTTTTCCTTTGAAACATGTGTTCAGGTAGGAGCAATCGCCTAGTGAAACATCCGTATTGGTTCTGATAATTGACTGGAAATGAATTTTATTGCAAGGCTTTGTCCTTGATTTTGCACAATCCCGAGCCGAAAGCGGGCATGCATCAATATAAGGCACAGGTTCCTGGGAAACTGCGTGCTCACGAGCAAGTAATTCTAATGAAGTTGGATCACTCAAAAGCTCCACCAGCTCTTGTTCTCGATCTAGTGCCACGGAACTGCTGTCCATAGCTTCGGAAATCAAGCTATTGAAAAAATCATTTGGCGGCTTTTTGTCACCCGTACTGATCTGCTTTTCTGAATTTGCTTGTCGAATTTGAAGTGGTTCTAAATTGAAATATTCCAGCTGCAATTGGGAATGGCCAGGGATCTTGGATTCAAATCTTTTAATAGAGACGTAATGAGGCATAAACTCCATAAGTTCAATCAGTAACTCTTCAAGAAAGCTGAGAGCAATATGATAATTGTTCCTGGCCAAAATAAGCTGAAGGTCATCGAGATAAAGAGGTAGTTTAACCAGTATGCTTTGCCAGTTGTTCAAAATAAAGGCCAACACTTGCTGCTGGCCAGGGCCATCCAAATTAAGGAGCCCATTTACACCCGTTCTTGTCATAGTGGATCTTTAAATAGCGTCAAAAATGCAGAAAACTGTTCATTTTCAAGGATTTCACAGAGTTTTATATATTTTGATCCGTACTCTTTTACAGTGGAATGGCTACCGTGAGGATAATTACATGGCAAATGTGATACACTTGTTACAGAAAATGTCGGCATATATGTGGGTCTAACTAGTTTTCAATAAATTCAGAAGTTGCCATTTTAAACATTCTAATTACGTTGCAAGGCCCTGAAGACCAAAAACATGGTCGAAATTCAGCATTGTCCCTGGCTCTGAGAAGGTTTCATGCAAAAAAATGAAACGAAAATATGTAGATGTTGCTGTAGCAACAAGCTCCGTATACGGATCTACGGAAACATTAACATGAACTAACTACAGATCAAGTTGAGCGACTGAAAAAAAAATATTGAAAATACTATCCAAATTGAAGCTAACTGATTAATCGACTCGGATAGCGAGTTAGATTTCATTTAACAAGTTTACACTTCTATTTGCGCATATATTGTTAGCGCCTGGTCATGCTTCGTCTGCCACAATCACCACGGACTTCCATAACCCAACGGTTCATAGGCTTAAATGACGACGAGGCTGAAAAGCGCAGGCGGAGGAGTTCGGCTCGGCATGCGACAGATAATAGGAGTGTGTTGTTATCCAATGCTGCAAGAGATACGCTTCGTCGACCACATTCAGCAGAATCAAATGTTCCTTTGAAGGCAAACTTTGAAGAATGGATGAAGTTGGTCAAAGACAATAAAATTAACCCTAGTAATTCCTGGAACTTTGCGCTAATTGATTACTTTCATGATATGGCTGTTCTAAAAGAAGGAGATGGTATCAATTTTCAAAAGGCTTCGTTCACATTGGATGGATGCGTTAAAATTTATATTTCTCGCGTAGACTCTGTCGCATCAGAAACTGGAAAACTATTGAGTGGTTTGGCTGATAGCGGAAAGGAGCTAAAGAGGAATGATAAAGATTTTGAAAAAGGTGATAAAAGTGACAAGCATGACGACGAAGATGAAAAGCGACAGAGATCACGAAGAAAACCGCGCTCAGATGCCACATTAGCAAGTAGTTTTGCCCATATTCAGGTAAAGAACTTGGAACTAGAATTATCTGTTGACCCGCTATTTCGGAAAATGTGCGCAGATTTTAACGAAGGGGGATCTAAAGGACTTTTGCTCAATAGTTTAGGGATCGATAATTCGGGGAGAGTAGTTTTTGATGGCCAGGTAGATCAACAACCAGATGAAGAAAACTACATTGCTGCAGATGATATGTCGTGCCGGAGAAATCGAACAATCGAGTCCATAAACCTTAACTCTCTGAGAGATGCATATTTTTTTGACAATGCCCGCCTCAATCACTTGTCCATTTGCCCTTCATTGCCAAAACTTCACACAGCTCTAAACGACCCGTCAATATCAACGGCCTCAAATTTCATAAAAGACATCGAAGATATTTGTGTCAAAGATAACGGGGTATTTGAAGGTGGTCTAGATGATTTTGAGGATGGGGAGTATGATTTAAACCCAATTATTACAGAGGATGTGGATTTTCAACTTGAGTTTGGAATACCACCAGAGGCTGATTTTGACAGCTCGGCTACATCAGCAGCTGCCCATGAAGGAAGGGACATGGTAGACTCTAGTTTTCCAACAGGTTTTAGCGGTGCTGTGCAGGAAAAAACCCTAATGGCTTATTTTGACGAGAGTCTCCGCAAGAACTGGGCCGGCCCAGAACATTGGAAGATTCAGAAAATTAAGGGACAGACAATTTTCAAAGGTTCGATCGGAGCAGAGGTTTCGAAAAGACAAACTGAGAAGCAGAAAGAGCCCTTTTTCATTGATTTCTTAGGAGTAGATGGGGAAGTCAATGAAGATCTGTTATTCTTAAAAGGAGGGCCAACCATCAACTTATCGAAGACACAGCGAAAATCAAAAACGCGCAATTTACTACCTAACGATGAGAATTTTTCGTCACTGAGCCTAATAACTATGTTTCTTAAGCCAAAGTCCAGCGAGTTTAAAAGATCCATAATTGCATCCAAAAATATTGATCCTACTGAAGTTAACGTTGATGAGAATTTTTTTGCTGAAAAGTATCAATTGGCAGAAAAACTTGAAGGAAGTTTACATGGAGATTACGACGCAGACTTTTTTAACTACTATGAGGACACTGAACTTGTAAAAGACGATGATTGCGATGGAAGTGTTATTGATGGCTCAACCCCAGTATCAGATTCCATTCAATCAGGAATTTTGGGCAATCGAAGAGCAAATCCTGAGTATGTTAACTACGCGAAGACCGCAAAGAAAGTCAACATTAAATTGTTGAAGGAAAACATTTGGAATGCACTTGATATTGCGAAAACTTCAAGACCTAAGGAGATCATTTCTGAAGGAGAGAATTCTTCTGTTGTGGGGGGTCTTGCTATACCTACTGAGGAACGCAAATTTACCGAAATGGTTCAAGATCTTAAAGAATTATACCCCCCTCAGCATTTAAGCGAAATTTCAACAAGCTTTTGCTTCATTTGCTTGCTTCATTTGGCGAATGAAAAAGGGCTTGTAATTGGAAACAATTTAGATAATACTGAACTTACTATCCGCAAGGACGCCACAGTATCAATATCCGAACTTTCGGCATGAAGTTTTTCTGTGATTTTTGGCATTCCTCGATGAGGCCTATATTTTTGTATCCTTTTAAACTTCTCCTTACGTGACTAATAGCTGATGTGGGAATCGAGATGTTTTTTAAAAAAAAACTTCAATTCCTAAAATTTCAAACAAAAAGAGAAAATATACTAAAATTAAGTTATTTTTGTATCATCAAACAAAAAAAATATAACTACCTACATAGGCGGACTCCCCTGCAGGGGCTCGAACCCTGGACATTTCGGTCGACTTTTAATAGTCATAAAAGCCGAACGCTCTACCAACTGAGCTACAAGGGAAACTTTGTTAAAATATAACAGTTATACCTAATTCTAAAACCATTCTTCTAATTACTATGTTAATGTCTACTTTGAGTGCGCCCATTACAGAGGAAGTGGACAATGTCATGAGAACATTGCCCAAAAGCAAGGCACCAGGGCCTGATCAAATCACTGGGAAATTATTAAAAAAAAAGCACGGGAAAACAAAGACTTTAAAAAGAGATTCTTGGATCAAATCCAAGAGAAATCTAGCGCCATTGCTCATTTGAGAACTACCATCATATAGTGCAATTCGATTGCATGCTGCAGAAGGTCTGTATCAGACAAATAGTTAGAACAATGTCTTCTTTTTTATGTTATATAGTCTTTCTTTTAGATAGGATATTTTACATGGGACAATCAACTGATTTATCATCATCATGTTTTGTTTATTTCTATAAATGAGACTCTAAAAATATATGTTATGTTATGTTATGAGGACCAATTGTATTGAGTGTGTGTGCCTGACCGGATTTTTTCTATCTTGCAAAAGAGTTTTTACTTGAGGTTGGCTTCTACCTGTGGAAATCAGGTAGTTGAGTGCAGCGCAGGGGTATATTTCGGGCTCAAATCGAGGTTACTTGACTTGGTAGTAAAAAGGACAATTTAAAGAATATTAAACAGTCAAGCCTGTGTTTAAACATATCGTAAGTACTTATTACTACTTAGTTTATTTCCATAGATTGACTTTAAAAATTTATTTAATTGATTGACTAATTATATGTACCTGGCGTGATTTTTATCTTGTAAGAGAGTTTTTACTTGATATGGCTTCTATCTGTGGGACTCAGCTAGTTAAGGATAGCTCAGAGGTTCCGGGCTCAACTTAAAACTATTTAGTTAATAGTGAAGCCCACATTGATCTTCCCCAATCTAGCTATTAAAGCAAAGTAGCACCTTTGATTTCCCTCATGTGCTTGGATTAGACCCAAGAGAAATCTAGCGTTATTGCTCATTTAAGAATTACCATCATATAGTGCAACTCAATTGCATCCTGCAGGAGGTTTTTATCAAATAGCTAGAAAAATGTATTTTTTTATGTTGTATAGTCTTTCTATTAGATGAGATACTCACATAGGACAATAAGCTGATATGTCATCATCACAACCCCGACACTTGATCAATATCTGAATAGCTTGCAAACTGCATTCCATCTCATGATGGAGAGGCGCGGTTGGCCAAAATTTGACATATTGTCTACCCAATTTTGCTGAAGTGGAAAGAACAAAACAAAATCTTTAGCTCTCCTTATTGTGCCTGATTCAAGAACAATATGGCCTTACGGCTTATTCAAGAATTACTTGAGCGCAATTCATTTTACATCCTGTAAAACGACTGGAGACAAATAGTCTGTATTGTGCCCTGTACTTGTGCCTTTTACTATTACAAGCTTTTATATAGAAAACTTGTCTCTCATCTCTTGATTTATTACCTGTAAAAACAAGTGTCTCGGAAGAAATCTAGAATATCGAAACGAAAAAACAGTCTGGGAAGAAAATGCCAGGTTGAACCACTCAATTTGACGATGAAAGGAAATTTGGAAAGTCAAACTCCACCAATATTTTCTAAAATATTTATGTGCTGACAATAAAAGAAAGACTTTACACAAGTAATCGCTAGTATTCTCTCGCTTGATGAAACTTCAGCTACACAATGTATTGAGCAAAGACATCTAAGATTGAAATGACAATGCATAGGCGGACACTGCAGAATAATAAAACCAAGTAGAACATGTTAAATATTGAAAGCAATAAGGAATAGGGCGAATGTATTACAAAGGTTTTTTCAGGCTCTAACTTCAAACGCCACAGAAAGGGTATTATCGCGATAATCGAGTTTTTAAAATTACTTTTGAATATTTCATCTTAGTGGCCCGCCTTTACCAGCTAGCCCAGATCAACTCTGATAGTAAATCAGGACAAGGCAAAACGTTGGTCTCCTGATTCTGCTTGGATTAGATTCATGAAAAACATTGGGTCTTTCTAGTTTGAAAAGTACCACACTATAGGGTATTAATTCTTGTTGAAATCTTTTTTAGGTGTAGTTTTACATGAGATAAAAACCTGATACATCGCTAAGGCAAATTCTGGTTAAAGCATGAAATATCTGTCTCAAGCAGGATTGAGAGTGATTGTACAAAACCAACTTTGCAAGAGTTTCTAATTTTAATCAAAGCAGATTTTCTCAATGATCATGCATATATCCAAAATTTCTGCTCGGATCTTACATGAAGGACAAGATATATTCTGCAATAGTAGGGCGTTAAAAGGAAAATCATGGAATGTGCCTTCCTCACTTCATGCCTCTCACTTGAAAATCTGGTTACAGCGAAAATTTTTGTTCTCGTCTATGAGATCTTAGGATTTCATCCTTAGCAGCTCGGTCACTCTAATGCCATTACTCGCAACACTAAAGTTCTGCTAAATCTCTCAAACTACCGCTGTCCGAATTTCATAGAATCTCGAATACTGGTCCACTGTAAACAGGTCTTCTCACATTAGTCTACATTTACTCGGTATGAGTCTTAAGCTTTGTTCATGTCTCACTAGGTATGCAATCTTTGCTTGGTTTCATTAGTTTTCATACAGCGGGAAATCAAACCACACTATTGCCAACGTAAATTTGGTCAGAACTTACTAACTATCTTTGATTGAAGATGACCCCAAATTTCTGATCCTAATATACTGCGCGATTAAACAGAGATGGAAATGCAGGATCAGATTCTAGGAACCCTCTCCAATAATCTAAATGACACCCTGACTTTAACATGCTTTAAGACGTGTACAGTTGGGGCTTCTTTAGGAGCCCTTAGCCTATATGACGAAGTTTCTCTTCTGACGCTCATGGGCTGAGGCCAGATTTCTTGAGTCAACAAATTGGATAACAAATGCATCAGAATCCAGTTTAAATCTCTAGCGCAAAATCAGCTTTACAAACAAATGCCCAATAAAACGATTTATAAAACTAAAACAGTTCTGTTCCTGTAGAAATAAAATCCATAATGTCTTGCCGTGTACTATGTGCATAATATTGGTATAGGTCCCAGGTCCCAATTACCATTCTATTTCATTATTTTTTATTATTATTATTTTTATTTTTATTTTTATTTTTATTTTCATTTTCCTCCACCTTGTTCTTATTCACTAGTCACCACGAAAAAGAATTTTTAGGTCTTAACAGTGCAGGACTACCGATAAGCCTAAAAACATGGCATATAACTCTGCAGTCTCCCGTAAAAAGTCTGAACGATGGGTCGTCAGGTCTAAGCCCAATTACGATGATGACGATGACTGGTAAGCCATGCCCCACCCCCGTTTATTCCGCTAAAGTTCTAACATTCAGTTTAGGAGTGATGATGATGACTATTACTCTGAAAACGAAGCACCTCCTATGCCTGCGATGCCAGCTATGTCGGACTTGCAAGCTGGTCCTGAATCGCGAAACAAGATCCCGACATTTCACGCCACTCCAGGCAACTTGACATTGTCTGGAGATGTTCAGCCAGCTCAACCTAGTACTTCTTCTAGTGATCATGCATTTACGTCTGTCCCTGTACCCATACGCGACTCAGTTGTCTTAGAGGATACTGACTCTTGGGTTGTAGAGAAAGTCACTTCTGTCCCAATATCATCCAACACCGCTACTGAAGGAGCCAAAAGCCCTTCCTTGATATCGACATTTAGTCGAAGAGGTTCACGTTCTAGTGAACTGAATGACAAGCCTGCGCCTTTAGATGAGACAAAGCAGCAAACTGCCCCTGAATCTTTTCTTGTACTACCGAGTCAACAACACAAGGCACATCGACAACATGTTGAACAAGAAGAAGAGCCACCCCATGTAGAGGAAGCTAAAACACCAGAGTTAGCAAGCATATCTTCTAGTATTGTAAGCTCTCCGGTAAATGTGATCCCTCCTCCCAAGTCTCCAGAAGTTGAATCCCAGTTTAGTAGACTTCAAATAACTGAAGAGACTCTCCCACATGATAAACCCAATAGCTCATCTTCCACCGGTTCGCTTGAGCAAACTGAATTTGGGAAATCTTTTAGTAATTTACATCCATATTCACAACTTGTGGGTGATGAAAGTCCTTCTCTGGGTACCAAACCCGATGCTTCAGGTTCATCGCTGGCATTAGATGCGTCTCAATTTGACAGCTACATGGAAGACATTACAAAGCGCGCTCAAAAAGTTAATAGTGAAATCTTGGATTCTCAGAGTACCCCTATTATCAATTCAAACTCGTCCACTTTTGAAACCTCATCGCAGTCATTGAATGATCCAACTTTAAAATCACACGAAAATTCAGACCTTCACCAAAAGCATACATATACTTCACCGGAGGGATCAAAGCGTGATCATGGCATTTCGAATGATGCAGAGGTTTCTACATCTCAAAATCTTCAAGGAAACTTTGATGAAGCTCCCATGGATGATTCATTTGACGATGAAATTTATGACTACTATGCTGATACTACTCATGAAGAAGAACATGAAGCATACCAAACTCCTCTAAATGAAAAAGAACAGCCTCTACCCACTGTCGCATCCCCATCTATTAATCAGGATTCCGAATCTAAAAGCCTCAAATCTCTTGAAGAACGTTTAAGTGACACTGATAATTTCAAGCCTCACGCTAAATTGAGTATTTTTGATCAGAACCCTCAAATTATTGTTGAGCCGCAAAGTTCTGAAGAGACGCGAGATTTTCAGCTTCATTCGAGCATCCATGAGCCCTCTGATTCCCTTCGTTCCGCTTCCATTCAAAAGTCCTCTGCATCACTTAGCTCAAAATCATCGCAGATATCCGCCAATGCTTCTTCTTCATCATTGACTCAGCCTGAATTTAGCGCTGCGGGTATAAATAATTCTGGTAGATGGAGGCCTACATCTCCTAATGTTTCTGAGTTTACCAGTGTGACTAAAAGGGACCTGCAAACTAATATTGAGCCTGAAATCACTGAGCTTACTGGGTCTAAATCTGATATAACTTCCGGGTCCTACGAAAAGTCAACTGCTCCACTGAGTTCCATAACTCCACAACCTGGTTCTGTATTTATTTCTTCACAGACTTCAGAACCCCTGATTTCCAGAGCAGAGACGTCTCAACCAACGGATTCAAATGAGACCTTCGGGCGATGGAAACCTCTTACCAGTACTCCTCAACCTACTATCCCGGACACGGTTTCTGATGATTATGATAAAACTGCTGATATGTCTCATATTCCATTAATTCAAGTCAATACCGTCAATAAAGACGGTAAAAATAACTTTGATTCCCAGGATGAAGGTAGAACTCCAGTTCAACAAACTGCATTGGAAAAGGATATTATGAAGTCATTCAATTCTAGTCGCAATACCCAAATGGATAACATTGTGCCTCCTGCCCTTGGAAACTCCAGTGAGATTTCCGATTATAGCGTACCTAATAGTCCAGCCATTCCTGATCCTGAAATCGCAGCACTATATCGGGATACTTCCCATTTTCTTACTCGTCCTCTTAGCCAAGTTGTGGACGACTTCCCTACAACTCGGCCATTGAGCCCTCAAAGATCTCGGGAACAATCTCAGTCACTTATGACTGCTGTTGAAGAGGGCAATCATTCCGCTGACCAGGGTGTTGAGGATGACATAAAACCTACTGTTTCTACTTCCTCGGGCGAGTCACCTTCGTTGTTCCAGAAAAACAAGGAAAATGAAGAGGGCTCTATTACTAATCCTAAAAACCCTTCGCGAGCTCCAGATGGCAGCGGTTCGCTATCTGATGATTCTTTATCGGAGGTGAGCTCTGTGGTTTCCAGAGCTGAGTCTGCCACTGAAGAGCGACCTACTAAGTATAAGTCTTTACTTTTGGAAGACATGGATATTTTAGGTTCTATGCCTCAAGATTCCTCTAACATTAATGGACCCTCCAAGTATGATTACTTGGCTCGACATGGGACTACAGCAACTACTATTGTGACACCCAATACAGCAAAGATTGTGGCGGAAAAACTAAGCAAGCCACCATCATTTGACTTCCGCGCTATCCTTACAAAACCCCGTTCTGAAGACCGCAAAAAAGCATTTGACGATGCTCGCAAGGTGGAGGCAACTTATGACTGTGGACTTGAAACTTGGCTCCATCAAATGTCTTCACAGTCTAGTTTTGGTACCCTCCAGTCGCATGGAGTTAATACTAACGGCCAAATTCGAAATCCAGCACCGATCAGGAAAGCATCCACCAGCTTTTCAACTACTTCTCTCAAACCTTCTGCTTTAGTTCCGTCCGCACTCAAGCAAGGTATTGCGGGAAAGCTCTCTATGTCTAGAGTTGGGGAAAAGTCATCTCATGCCGCAAAGGGTTTCTTTGCTAGAGGAAAAAAATTAATCAAATCAGACAAATAAAACAAACACCCTATTACTTTTTTTTTTTTTTTTGATGAATATATATTTTCTTTGCATAGCGGTAAATTCAGTTCAGTGCTTTACAGATGAGTTTGTTCAAGATTGAGAAAACCAAGTAATCTTATCGGCTCCACGAACACGACCCTGAGGAAAAATTAGTTGTGAGATCTTGAATCTTTTTCAATACTTACCATATAAGAGTTACCAGCGCCCTCGTATTTGCTTTTGCGCACAGCGGTTGGGGGGCCTTCAAACTCTCCAGCCTGGTATTGCTGAATTTCTGTTTTCCGTTAGTCGAAATCCCTTAAAACTCTTCGCTTAGGCACATACTCATGTCATTAAATTTTTCCGCCTTATTTTGATTCAAAACCCTAGAATCAAGTAGTCATTAGTATAATTTTTAATTACATTGCATTTCCGGGGTTTGCTAAATGTTCCATACACTTTTGAAATGGCAATGGCAACTGCGCCAGAGCCAGTAACAAGAGCCCAAGATAAGCTATTTCTTGTTAGTCTGAAATTCAGAAAGCTCTCAGTACTATGAATCTTACAAAATTTTGTTCTTCAAAAATGCTGGTGCCATTATTGTATGCTAGGAGTTTGAGGGTTTGAAAGGATCATGAGAGAAGCCTTGGAGATGAAGGTTGGGAGATTTAAAAAGTTGAATGACCCAAATTTCACAGTAGTATTCAGACTGAGCTGAGATATACTGTTGATACGGGACAAAAATTATGCCTCCAAAATTTTAACATCACCACCTATTCTACTGCTCCCTAGACCTTTTGTATTTGGACTTCTGAATATTGCCAGACCTCAACCCTCAGTCCACCAATTTTCTAGTTCAGTTTGTTGTTCATAGAATCAGTCAAAAGAAGAATACAAAAGCCAATCTTTTAACCAACAAATTTTTCACGTTCAGAATTTCCAGGACACAAGCAGAAAGCTCAGGAATATTCCGTCTATATTAAGGAACATTGTATAGCAAACTGCCAAACCATTAATTAATTATTTTATTTATTAAAAATACCCAGGGATTTTCTCATTCATTAGCCTGTGTTACTCAGAGCTGTTCCCTCTTTCACAATACCTGTTGTCTTGGTTCTTTTTTTAACGACAACTTTTCAAGAAAGAAGGAAAAAAACCACCCGCTGCCAGTGTCAGGCCCTCTTTTTCTGCAGTATCTCGCTTCTTTCTGCACATTGCATTACTCATTGCAGCTTGTCGTAGATGCCGCCAGCTCCTTTTATTAAAAAGAAATCGTCCAATGGGAATCCCTTACGAAGATCCGCGCCAGCGAAGCGTCCAGGCTTAGGAGCCAGCAGCAATGGCTCGACAGGTTCTACTCGACGTGGCCCAAACGTGCTAGGAGCTGGTGGAACTGCTGGCAGAAACGGATCTATGAACTCTTCCACAGATTCCAACCAAAGCAATTCCTCCAATTATACCGATTTTAAACTGCGATGTTGCGCTGCTGACGAAGTTGCTGGTCTTCGCCATCATATTATGAAGTTTCATAGTCGAGCTCAAATCGACCCTGCTAAATCGTTCACTCAACCAGTGAGACTTCATAGAAAAGATCCCCGGAATATGCAAGGCCAGCTAACATTGGCAGAACTTGAAGACAGAAGAAAGAGAGGTGTCGGAGATGGATCAGATATGGATATAGATGTTAAATCTGAAGGCGGTGATGTGGGCGGTTCTGGCGAGCAAACTATAAAATCTGAGGGCGGTGCTTCTGAAGAGAATGTGAAAGGAGGAGAGAAATCAGGAGATGACAAAGGAAAAAAGGTAGCAGGATCTGATGAGAAAGGAAAATCTCCTTCTGAAACCGTCGACCTCTCCTTGATAGCTCCTGATGGTGGTGCGCGGCGTGCTAAGATCAATCCTTTTCAAAAGAAGACTCGACAGGTTGTCGTAGGCGATGAAGGCGCACGCAAGCTTCGATATGAGGAGCACTATCCTTGGATCATGGAAGACTTTGATGGGCAAAACACCTGGGTAGGCAATTACGAGGCTGGACAGGCAGACAGTTTTGTTTTGTTTGTTTTTGATACCGATGGATTTAAAATGGTACCTGCAGAAAAGTACTACAAAATGACTCCACGCAATAAATATCAAACATTCAGCGCCGAGGAAGCCGAGAAACGAATGCAAAAGGGTGAACAACCAAATAGATGGGTTATGAAATACTTTCCTGGAGAGAATGAAAATGGAACTGGCAGTAGTTCGCAGCCCGCCAAGGGCACCAATGCCAGACGGCGGTTCCGCACTGTAGATCAGACTGTTCCAGAAGAAGACTCAATCCGTCGAAATGAAGACCAGGAAGAGATTGATTTTGATGAAGAGTTTGCAGATGACGAAGAGGCACCTGTTATGGATGGTAACGAAGAAGATGTGAAAGAAGTTGAAAAGAAAATCAAAAAAGAGTTGCGTGGAGATGCGACTGATGCACTATTCAACGATACTGATGATGAAGAGGAGCAGAAAATGGATAAAACAGGCTTGAAGCTGATCAAATCTCTCCGTTCGTTAGAGAAGAATGCCAACTACGAGAGCGATGAAGATACTAATCCGTACGCAACTGAGGAATCCTCATCTGATGATGAAGTTGAAGGTGAGGATAGTGCGGCTGTTATTAAAGAAGAAGATAAAGAAGTTGATACGACTAAGGGCAGCAAGACAGTTAGTACATCTGCGACCAGTCTTCCTGTTGTTGATGGTGTCAAAAAGGAGAAGAAAGAAAAGAGGCTTAAAAAGGACAAGCTTAAAAAAGATAAGAAAAGGAAGAAAGGTTATGTTGAGGTTGATAGCGAGACTGGCAAGAAAACTTATACAAATCTTCCAGTCGGTATGGTTATTTTGCAGCTCTCACCCTCCGTGCTTGCCAACTTCCCTCCTGATATTTGGAATCCCAACCTGAAGCGGCGTCGTCTGGAAGAAAATGGCGAAAGTGATGCTGCTGGGTCAAAAGGGCATAAAGCCAAAAAGATTAAAGTTAAAACCGAACCCGGTCATGCTGATATTGCTTCAGTTCCTACTATGACGGCGGCTAGAACCTCTTCACCGTCGTTCGTAAGCGGCGCCGCTCCTGTTTCCGGCGAACCCCCAGCAGTCGGCAGTTCTCCTGCTACGGCGAGCTCTAGACAGGGGTCTCCTGAAGGTGGAGCGGCAAACCCTACCCAAAACGTTGAGCCTAGCGATAGAGACTTGATTACAGAAGAAGATGTTGCATCTATTATTCGATCCAGTCGCGTTACGGCTAAACAGCTTCTCACATTGCTCAAACCCAAGTTGAAAAAGCATCCTCGCAATAATGCCCTACTAAAGGGGTTGGTACCTAGGATTGCAAAATTAAGTGAAGGCTTCTTGGTTTTGAAGGAACAGCAGTGAACTGTCTAAATAGAAAAAATTTAACCAAAAAAAAATAACGAAAACCTTTTTACCTTAAGTATACTTAAAATGTACAATAAAAAAAATAAAATGTAATCTAATTGTATCTATTACAAGACTTCAATAATTTCGTCATCTTCATCCTCATCACTCTCTAGCTCTTTAACATGATCAGGGTCTTCAATGTCATGGGCATCGTCTCGCATCAGCACTTGAACCAACCGCTCTGAGGGATCTTGGACTTCGTCAACTTCAACTTTCTTGTGCAATTCACGTATGATAGAGTAGACACTCTTATCACGCAAATACTGACGCACTTTTTTAGTAGTCGAAAGGAGAAGCAAACATTCAACATAAGTAGCCAGAATTTGCGTATCTGAATCGCGCTTCTTGTCTTCTGAAAGGAATTGAAGTTCATCTGGGAGCTCAAACATCTCGTCTTCGGGAATTTCTTCACCAGGTCCAGCAAGTGGTAGCAGAATGTAAGGAAGAAGTTTGATTGAGTCGTCAAAAACAAACTTTTCGTGAGATGGAATGTCAAAAAGACAGTTTTTGATGGTGGAGGCTACACCCGACCGGCGGATCTTAGATTCAATCTCAGTAAAGACAAGTAATTTTGTAACGGGAAACCCGTCTTCCTTGGATGTGATGAAATAATCTCTTCCTTGCTTGAATCGTGACAAGTCAGCAAAGAAGTAAGCTAAATAGTCGAACGTGGCGTACTTGTTAAAAGATCGATCGCTGCCCTTGACAAAGCAGTCTAACAAGCAGTCAATAATCTTAGTTCCAGGAGTAAATGGAGGTGCATCAGGCTTAGCAGACTTGTCCGCGGACTCGGGTACAGGAGGTGCAGTGTAATTAATTTTGAAAATAGATGTAATGTGATCTCTCTTTGCAAGGTTGGCCAAGAAGATACAAAACAAGTCTGCATGTCTCTGTCTAACATTCTGGAACAAAACAGTTAGTCTTCCTCGTGATAATCTATTGGGTTCCTCGTCCAACTTACGCAAATTTGGTTCGCAACGTATTCAATCAGTGATTCATCCGAAGCCAAAGACTCCAGAATTGTAGAGTTGTCACACAGATTTACAAGAATAGTTAAAGCTTGACCAATAGTAGTGGGGCTTGAATCTCGAACTAATTTCTTTAAATCTTTAACCGGCTGGTAGTCATCGGTCTTAAAAATGTGAGAATAAAGGCCTTGCGAGTATCCAACAAGACTTTGAAGAGCAATCTGCCGCACAGCTGGTTGAGGCGAGTGCAAAAATCCAACAAGCTAAAGATTCAAAACGGTTAGCGAAAGTCATTTCAGTAGTATCTTAGACATACTTCTAGTAATTCTGTAGACATGGCTTTGATATAAGTCGGTTGAGGTTGGAAAATTTCTTTGGGATCTGGACTGAAATACTTTAAATTTTTTTTTTCTCTTGGGACAAATCACGTGATAAATGTGAAATTAGTTGGAAAAATCCCGAAGGAATCCACCAACGTGTCCCAACTCCCTTTCATTTCGACCAAAGGTGAAACCTTTCCAAACTAAAGAATTATCTGAATTCCAGGTAAAGAGCTTACAGCATACGTTCGCTACTAAATCTTAGTATTAGTTAGACACTTTAATAGGGATTTGGTTTAAATTCTCATTAATTAGTCGGATCATTTACAATCCAGGGGAAAAATAGGGAACCCAAAACATTCATAGAGCCTTCCTGGTTAATGGATAACTCTTGTTAACACAGTTCTATTCCATTTGACACTCGCTCATTAGAAGCCTTTTTACTTCTTATCACTACTGGCATAACATTTCAAGATATGGTGTCCGTAAGTATTCCTGCTCAAAGCGTTCGTAACACTTGTCTGACGTCTGCTAGCAAACCAAAGCTCAGCTTTACTTGGGGTCTCTGGACAATGCTCGCATTAATTCATGTTGGTCGGATGTGGCAGAGCTTGTTCGGAAAGTTATAAAGCATAGCTCTGAAGATGCAGGTGAGTCCAAACTAGGCCTTTGGTTGTGATTGTTTAATAACAGGCATAGTTTTTGCCAATTCTGCTAGTGTTGAGGCTGAAGTTTTGTTGCTGCTAGATCAAAACGACTTGGACTATTTGACTCCTCATAGTGCCTCAGTTGAACCTCAAATTGAAGCTCTTGCTGCTCAGCTTCAAACTCTTGTGAATAAGTCTGGGGGAGATTCGTCTGAACAAAAATTCATGTATTCAACAATTTTACTGCATTTACTTCTTTTACAGGGGAAATCTTTTGAAGTGACCGACAGATATTCAAAATCGAACTTTTCCCACGTTCAAGGCAATCTTAGGTTTAATTACACGAATGTCCTTGCCATCAAAGAATGTGCAATTGTGGGTACTGCGTTTGAAGCCCAAAATCTTTTCTCTGAAGCCATCAAGGTCTATGAATCTGCTGATCTACTAATCAATGACTCTATTTCAAATTCTAAAGAAGCACTCAAGTGGGCTGAGTTACTGTATTACCGATTTGGCATGCTCGCTACTTCTCTAACCTGGGACGATAAGAAAGTTACTCTGGCAGCTCTCCATGGGTATCAAAAAATCACCAGATTAATTTCTAAACATCCGGGTACCATTGCTAATGACTCTTCTAGTGTTCATCGAAGAATGAGCTTACTAAATCTCCAATTCTTGTATCTCTCCGCAATTGTGCAACGACATCCAGAGGATAAGGGCACAAAAGAAGAAGTCAGAAATGTTTCCAAGCTATTCCAAGAAACCTTGTTTCATTCCACCGCCCAAATAAGTTCGAAATCCTCTAACACCCCAATTGAACAATTTACAGACGCTCTTTTTAAAAACTGGCAAAACACCGTTCATCTGCATACTCCGCTTGATTTAGTTGTGGGCTCACGTGACATCAAGGATACTGAGGAATTGCTTAGAATTCTACGGCAAGCGTCTATAAGAACGTTCCACTCTTGTTCTATTATGAGGTATTTGGTTTTTGTACTCACTGCCCTGGGACTGTACGATGAAGCATTGTGTGCTTTTGAAGTATATACAGCTTACCAGGAAAAAGCGCGCGTACGTCAAGCAAGCTTTAAGTCATCTGCCCCGTCTGATAACGCTCCAATTCAAACTGTACAGTCTGGCGATGATGATAAGTCAGTTGTAAGTGTGTTTTCAAAAGCCATAGATGTCATGGTGCGTGTCAAAAAGGATGGGAGTTTAGCCAGAGATACAGCTGACAGACTGCGCAATTGGCTTAATAACGAAACTCTTATTGGCCCGCGCGGAAAGAGTCGCAAGCGACAGGGTCATGATAGAAACCTCAGTAGTGCCAGTTCAACACTTAGTGCTGGTTTGAGGGATGGCTTTGCTCTTGTTTGGGCGTCAATTGGTAGAGCTTATGCCCTGTATGCATCTCAGGCCAATACATCTGAAGAGCGAGAACAAGTTTATGAATTGGCAGTTTCTTCATACGAAAATTCTCTGGGCTATCATCCTGAGGATGTCCAAATCTATTTTGATTTCGCTCTTCTGCTAGCTGAGAATAGTCAACTGAAACAATCCTTGAAGATTGTCAGAGAAGGATTAATGGTGGATAAGTCTCATATTTTGCTTTGGCATCTAATTGCCCTACTTTTATCTGCTATGGAAGATTATGAAAAGGCATTACAAGCTATAGCCAATGCTCTTAGTATGTTTGCGGAAAAACAAAGAATTCTTCCTTTGTTAGATTCAGAAAAAAGCCAGTATCTTCAACTTAAGATGACACAGGTTGCCCTATACGAGACGTCCGAAGGCATTGATAAAGCCTTGGAATTCATTCCAGAAGTTTTTACGCTTTATGGGGAGCTTCATCCAGTGACAGAAGAAGCCAAAGAAGTTGCCCCTGAAGTCAAGGAAGACCTTGAAATCGTCCCCACAAAATCCAGGTTGTTTATCAAAAACCTGAAACCCGGCCTCGGATTATCGCGGACATTGAGCAGAACACCATTTCGTGGCCATAAACATGAGCCTCCCCCCACCGAGCATCAAATTTTAGCTCCGAGACTTTCAACAGCCTCTAGAGTTGCACCTCCTACTATCCCCAGATCAGGTGATACAGCTTCTCGCAAAAATTTAAATGAGTTATGGCTCTGGACTGCCGGTTTGTACAGACGTGGTGGTCTATCTGAAGATGCTGAAGAAGCTCTTATCGAAGCTGAAAAAGCTGGCGGCATTTCTGCAGAAGCTCATGTAGAACTTGGTTTATTAATTAGAGAAGAACGACCGGCACTTGCTTTAGCAGAATTTGAATCTGCCCTGGAGAAGGACAAAGATAATGTTCGTGCAACGGTGGCTTTAGTCCAACTTATTTATGATCACAGCGAAAGTAATAATGACTTTCAAGAAAAAGATGGGCCCGAAGAAATTTCCAACACAAATTTAAAGGATATTGAAGGGTTCAAGTTTGATTACGATGAAAATATGCTAAACGGAAAACAGGAATCAAAAGCTTCAAAGTCAAATGGTTCTAACGCTAAAGAAGACCCTAGGAATACGAAAGCGATTTCTGAAACTCATGATTCTATTTTTATTTCACGCAATGATCAGTTGGCTGCTGTGACAAGAGCCCAAGGTCTCTTGGAGAAGTTATTACAAAGCGGGAGAGGATTCAATTGCTCGGAGGCTTGGTGGTTGATGTCACTTATGAAGGAACGAGAAGGGGACATGACGGGCGCTGCTGATGCTTTATGGAAATGTGTTGGGTTAGAGGAATCCCGTGGCGTTAGGAGATTTGCAGTGCTTGAATACTGATACTATTTTGTATAAAGTAACCTTGAATATAATCTGATGTCTTTTTACGTGAAGTAGTTGCATATAATTGTGCGACCCATGCTCCTAGGCGACAACATATTAGGGCTAGGGCTTTACAAATAAAAATAACATTTCTAGAAAACCAAAAGCTTCACAACGAGTTCATAATAGATTTGAGAGAATAGACTGCATTTCTAGACCGGAGATATAAGTCATTTATTGGACTAATTAAGTTTTGAAATATTTCTTGTAAAGGGCATTAGGGCATTGCTTTTCTATGGCGGGAACTGACTTCTTGCAAAAAGCGATTGATATCGTTCAAAAGGCGATTGAGGCAGATAACGCAGGTCGATATGACGAAGCATACAAGCAGTATTATAATGGGTTAGAATACTTTATGACTGCAATTAAATGTATGCAACTAAATGGATCTGCTTTAGATGCTTTCTAACATTACTTTTAGATGAGAAAAATCCAAGAAGTCAGCAGCTTATCAGAGACAAAGCAACTGAATATATGGCAAGAGCAGAACAATTAAAAGATCATCTGGATAAGGCTGACAAAAAGACGGAGACCTCTGAAACTAGTACTAGTGGTGCTACTAAAGCCAAAAAGGGTGAAGATGACGATGATGCTGACTCCAAGAACTTGCGAAATGCACTGTCAGGTGCTATATTGTCTGAGAAGCCAAATGTTCAATGGGAGGATATTGCCGGATTAGAGGGCGCCAAAGAGGCTTTGAAGGAAGCTGTTATTTTACCCGTCCGATTCCCTCATCTCTTTACTGGAAAGCGGAAACCTCTTTCTGGAATTTTGTTGTACGGGCCTCCCGGGACAGGAAAATCGTACCTGGCGAAAGCTGTTGCGACTGAGGCAAACTCTACTTTCTTTTCTGTGTCTTCTTCTGATCTTGTCTCTAAATGGATGGGAGAAAGCGAAAGACTAGTTAAGCAGTTATTCAATATGGCACGGGAAAACAAGCCTTCGATTATTTTCATTGACGAAGTAGATGCGTTATGTGGACCGCGTGGAGAGGGTGAATCAGAAGCTTCTCGGCGCATTAAGACTGAACTACTTGTGCAAATGAACGGTGTAGGTAATGATTCTTCTGGTGTGCTGGTTCTCGGAGCCACAAATATTCCATGGCAGTTGGATGCTGCTATTCGTCGACGTTTTGAGCGGCGTATTTACATTTCGCTTCCTGAAGTTGAAGCTCGCACAAGAATGTTCCAACTCAACGTTGGAAATACTCCATGTACTTTAGGACCACAAGACTATCGCCTGCTGGCTGAAATGACAGATGGATACTCAGGCCATGATGTCGCAGTATCGGTTAGAGATGCGCTGATGCAGCCAATTAGGAAGATTCAAATAGCAACTCATTTTAAACCCATTCAAGTTAATGACGAATCAGGCTCAACGCTGACTAAATACATACCATGCTCACCAGGTGATCCAGGATCTAAGGAAATGAACTGGATGGAACTGGGCACGGATGAACTTGAAGAGCCCCCCTTGACTGTTAAAGATTTTATTAAAGCCGTGAAGTCTACGCGACCTACAGTGAACCAGGGTGATATCACTAAACAGGAAGACTTTACTAATGACTTTGGTCAGGAAGGCAATTAGTTTCGTCTCTTTGAAGCATATACATCCTTTTATATTAGTTTTTTTACATGTGATAATTTTCGCACATCATCTTGTATGCAGAGATAATAAATAACGAAACTCATTCAATTTTATAAAACAATGTTATAGATGACTTTCCTAGTAGTCGACTGGTTGAACGGTGGTACCTTGAACAATGGAACCCCAGCCAATCAATCTCCAGTGCTTTCCAACTCTTCTAGACAATGCAATCTTCTCACCAATCTCCGTACAAGCTGGCTTTGTAAGTGTCAGCTTAGCCATATCAGCCTTGACATTTGTGACCACAGCACCGGCCGTGGATGAACCAATGTTGACCATGAGGACTTCACGTTTGGCAAGCTTCTCAACTTTAGCGTTCTTACCGCCCTCTGTCTTGACACCAAGCAGCCTTCGGAGCAAGAAGTAGTTAACTTCCAGTTCAATGTAAATTTCAGGGAGAAGTCCACGGTGACCAAGAACTTGACCGACGAGACGATCAGCTCTGCAAAGTGTGGGATCAACTCTAGTACCAACACCAATAAGACCACCAGGAACTGCAAATTTCAAATCATTGTTTTCAGCAAAAAGGGTGACAATACGAGATCGGATAGGTCTGCAGATGACAGCACCATCATCTCCCTTTTCAACAATACCAGGACGCACTTCAATTTCATCTCCCAATCTCAAAACTCCACTCAGAATAGAACCACCAGCAACACCTCCCTTAAGCTCATCAATGTCAGCACCAGGTTTGTTCACATCAAAGGATCGAATAACAATCAGTCGCGGAGATGCAGTAAAATCTCTTTGAGGTACGGGAATCTTGTTTACAATGAATTCGTTCACTGCATCAATATTGTACTTAAGTTGTGCAGAAATAGGTACAATTGGGGCATTATCAGCCGAAGTACCCTTGATAAATTTGAGGATGCTTTCATGGTGCTCAAGAGCGGACTCTTCCTTCATCAAATCAACCTTGTTTTGCAAAATGATGATGTGCTTCAATTTCATAATTTCAATAGCAGCTAAATGCTCTGAGGTTTGGGGCTGAGGACAAGACTCGTTACCGGCAATCAGGAGAAGAGCTGCGTCCATGACAGCAGCTCCGGAAAGCATGGTACTCATAAGAATATCGTGCCCTGGGCAATCAACGAAAGAAACATGTCGTAGCAGCTCATATCGGCCTTCGTGACCAGGAACTTCGCATTTTGGAGAAATCTCCTTGCCAGAGGGAAATGATTTATAGCAGTCGGGACGAGGACAGTCTGGGTCAGTACTTCTGTAAATTTTCGCGTTGGCATAACCAAGTCGGATTGTAATATTTCTCTCGAGCTCATTCTTGAAACGAACTGTTTGGACGCCTGATATGGCTTTCACAACTGTACTTTTACCGTGGGCGACGTGACCAATAGTACCAATGTTGATAGTAGCTTGGCGACCAATAATTTCAGGACTGAGGGGAGTGAGTTTGCTGAAATCGGGATTCTCAGGCTGCTCTGGAAGACCGCCACCTTCTTCAAACTCCTTTTGTCGGCGCTCAGCATCTGTGAGTCCATCTCCTAATCCAGCAAAAGAAACTGACTTTTTTGCAGGAGTTGAGGAAACGTCCTCCACTTCCTCAGTGGCATATACTTGTTCGTCAAAGTCCGCTTCTTCCTCTTCGTGAGTAGGGTTCTCATACTCCTGGCCGCCAATGACGATATCGGGGACTTGATCTTGTAAATCAGCCATTCTAATGAATCAAAAGTTAATATCTAAATAACCGGAACCAGTGCCAAATAACGGCTTGTAGGCTAACATAGAATATGAAAAGCCACTGTGCACGATCTCATCTATCAAACTTACCTTTACGTGCAGACTGTTATAAATTTTTGTATTATAATTTTAAAATCAAAGATTTTAGTTTTTACCAACCTATGTTGCAGTAAATCTAGTATGGCTTTGCAAGGCTGTTATATAAAGCGAAGTCGATGCCTTCTTTGTCGCGGTTGGCTTCGTTTGGAGATGTGTTGAAGCAAATATTTTGTTGACTCAATATGAGTGGGAATATCGGGACTGAGAAAATATTTTTCAGTCTCAGAAATACCTACATTACTCTAACCCTTAACCTGATATAATATTATCTGTGTCACAAACTTGAGGTTCAAATATAATTCTTAGTTACTGTATGAATTAATATCTGTGATAAGTTTATGAAATCCGCTTATGAACAGTTGCAGTTATACTAAAGGTAAGAGGTATAGCACGCTAAAATGAAACAGTATTATGTGCAATGAGAAAACTATTGGCAATTTTATTTATTGGAGATTATAAAATCTAGAGCTCAACCATCAGTTCTAAGACCTCTGCTTTCTCAAAAAAAATATAATTCTAGTTCATGACTTACACCTAGTAAAAACATAAATGCCTTTTGAACTAGTTTAAGTGAATTTTGCCAAAAAAAAAACCTTTCTACAATAATTATGGCGTGCCACTGAATAATCCAGAAACAAATGCTTCACTCCATAAACTACCTTGAGCTGGTTTGCGGTTCAAATATTGTAAATGTCGTTCAAATAGATACTCAACAGCTCACGCTACTTTTATCTACATTGTGATTTTAGTGGAGAAAAAAACAGATACTCTAGCATGCCAAATATATCTTTAGTTTCTTGAGTCAGCACTCAAGCTGGTAGCATTGTGGTTGGTGGACAATATGTTCGCTATAATCACTCAACTAAGATAAAATATCACACAAGAATTGGAAATTACGTGTTTAAAATCAACCTGAAGATTTCTTGCAGTTTAACAGAAGGCACTAATTGTATTTATCGTATTAACCTTGTTAAGATAACCCTTAGGTGGCAATGAGTATTGGGCAATTTTGATAGTATTTGGTGCTTGTTAAATGTAACATTTAAGGCGGCAAAACTAATAATATACAACTGCCCTGTGCTTTACGTATTTTTACTTGGATGTGGTTTCTGGTGTTCAAACTGCTGCAGGAAGAAATGCTTTTAATTATTCAAAAAAAAAAAATTGTTCGTCTCATCAAAGGCATAAGACAAAGAAAATCTGTTAGTTCAATTCTGTCCTGGTAATATGTACAATATATGTGTGTGGGATTTGATGATTCATCTGTTTATTCTTACTCTTAGTTATGTTAGGTCTATCATAGTTATATAGTCAATCATCTTCCCATATCCCACTTCGGGTCCGTACCATACTAAGTATTATAGGTAAGATCCTGAGTAGCGCCATGGTGCTTGTTTCTTCTTCCC
>JAKVQY010000139.1:0-24652 GCA_030463045.1 Geotrichum macrosporum
CACTCGTGCCCGCCGTGGGGCTACACACGGTGCTCCCGGTTTGAAGGTTGCCTTGAAGCCCATCTTTAATACGCTTTACGACGCCGTCATAGACGGTACAGGGACTAAGCGATCTCTCGACTTTAACTCTCAGCCTGACTACCGCGCCAAGTTTGAGATTGAGCTCCAGGAGATTAGAGATCTGGAGATCTGGAGAGTCGGCAAGGAGGTCCGCAAGCTCAGACCTGAGAACAACTAAGGTTTTCTGGTTCTTGACAACCTTTCATCCTTGACGTTCTTCCTGTTTTTTCCACTACTTTTCTGATCCCTATTTTTTTTCTAAAAAAACCTTTGTAAATGTTTTTTTAGGGGTTTCCTGTGTATAATGTTCCATGAAGTGAATTTCACCTTCACCCTTATTTATTATGTTTTTACGAAGATTTCAATACAATGTTTTACTATCCAAATTCAATATCCTGTCCAATCTGAAAATTTGTGTCTAGAGTGTTAATACTTGACTCTATATAGATTCAATTGTCCTGCTAGCAGGAAAAAAAATGCATCAAGCACATACTGCAAAAGTCTGCGCTTATGCAAAAACATGGGCCATTTCAATCTTTTTTAGATGACCCATCTCCTGTCATAAATTTCCTCAAGTTGTTTTTATTTCCTATTCACTACTGTACCAGAACATTGTCGAAGGACTCTTGCCCAATGTAGCCTCCACGCATCGATGTCAGGACTAGCTTCTTGAATCGATCTCTATTCTCTTGTAACTGAATTGCGGCATCCTTGTTAAGCGGATCAATAGAATTAGGCTCGAGAAACAAAAATTGTAGCCCAACCAAAATAGAATCAATATTAAGGACAGGCTTCCAATCCTCTCTCAAAATGTTCAAGCACACATTCCCTTGTAAGTCAATGTTTGGGTGATATATCTTTTGTAAACACTTTACTTTAGGTGGCTCATGAGGAAAGTTCGGCCCAATTGCAAACGAAAATCGAAACTGTCCGTTCTTATACATGCCCTCGTCTGGTGTTAGAATGACTTCAAAGTTCATGACATCTTCAGGGTTTGGATATTCTAAATGCATTGTTGTAGGGAGATTCAGATCACCCAGGTCCTTTTGTACACGCAGCTGAGCCCCTGTGACTTTCCTCTTGCGTGATATAGGTGGTGGTGCTCCTGTTGAAGATGTGGTTGAGCTCCCTGAATTTTCTTCCGCTGCAGCAGCACGAGCAGCATCTTCCTGTTGCTTTTTCAAACTCCAAATTTTTAGCTATAACAGTAAAGGTTAGAGAGGTAGTGTTAAAATAACCTTCTATGAATAATATTACCATTTTTTGAAATGTTTTGTTTTATATACAAATGTGATGTTGATCTCGCTTGATGGTTTGCTTGTGAGGCCAGTAGATGTCTTTTGTGCGCAAGTTCTCCTAAGAGAGTGTATGTGAACAGATATTTCGTGTATAGAGACAGAAGTTTTGCAAATGTGACAATACCGCACTGAAGCAGGAAAGATGAGACTGACAGACTGCAAGAGGGAAAGAAAGAAGGATGGATGGGTTTATAAAATGTTCGAATCCGCCACACACAGTCACTGGGCAAGGGTCCCGATATAGGCATAGATTATTCCATGCCGCAAAAGCAAGATCTGAATCGAACGTGGAACTGGTTTCTGTCTCAATATTTTTTCATTATTTCATTGTTTTAATTTTAAGTCAAAGATCATTAAACAAAAAAGAAAGTCAAAAAGTCCCTAATGTCAACTAGTAAACAATCTCATACTCAGAGTCTGTTAGAGCGTCTTCCAAAGATTCCTGATTGTCATAACCTTCCGTGTCATCGTCCCATGTGGCTGTAAGTGCTGGTGAAGTTACAGCAGAAGCAAACGAAGTCACATTAGATGACAGGGTGGAGGCCTCATTATTAGAAGCAGTTCCTTGAGAATCGCTTGCTTCAACGGAAAGATAAGCATCCAAGCTTGAAATAACAGCTGGATCGCAGGACTCCTCAGATGCAGTGAGCGACTCAGCAAGAGTTGATTCAAGAGGCAGGCGAGGAAGCACTACATCAGACGACGTCATATTACAAGAAGCACTACCTGTTGTTTCTGCAGTTACTGAAGTCGCAGATTGCGATAAAATATTTTGTTCTCCGTCGGTTGGAACAACAACACGCCAGGCAAAATTTCGAACGTTATCTAGACTAACACTGGACTTACTTGCAACAATAAACTCTTGAGTGTTATTGGAGGGTATTGGAAATGCGGATTCAGACGATCTCTCCATTCCAGAAATATCAGATGTCAAGTATGTCCCGGCTGGCCATGCCTCTTTATTCTTGTTAATTGTTGAAATTGAAATAACTGTGGACTGCTCAGATTCAAAAATGCGAGAAAATGTCATTTCAGTCTTTGGCGCAAACTCGCTTAAATGATCTAAAACGGCAGACTCGGCTGCAATGTCCAGAGACTGAATGGATCCATAAACATCCCTAGGAATATCATTAAACGATCTAGGCAAACCGTCCTCCACTTCTTTCTGCTTCAACTGTTCAAGTTTCTCGTTTTCTTTCTCGCTCGATTCCTCTCGCACAACTGGATCCGTACATGCTTTAATCGTGTCTTGGAGTTCTTGGGGTTGTTCTTTCACTTCAGATATCAACTCATCTACAACCTGGTGGTTTTTTTCCGGTTCAAAATATAGCGGATTTGTGCGAACGGTGACCTCAGATTCCAATTCATAACGCGGAGCTGGAACTAGCTCACAAACTGGCGCAAGATCAGGTTCAGACTTAAACTCATATTTCGGAACAGGAGAACGGGTATCGTCCCATTCTTGCGTAATGAGATCAGCAATACTCAGACCACTAGAAAAGTAACGAGCAGGAATTCGTTCAAAAACATGGCTATCCTCGTGGATATTTTTACCATTGAATCGGCATGAGTGGCATAGGTCGTAGTTACTACAATCGGTGCACTTATACCTATCACCTCGAATAGGAACCTGGTCCTTTTCCAAACACCCTACACCATTGCAATAGAATTCAGAACCTCGGTAGACAGAGTTTGGCTTCAAAATGTCAGAATCTGAGCGGACCTTAACAAAGCTGTGATTTGCATGAATATTTGCTCGATTTTGGATACACATCTTGCACAGGTCGTAGTCCATACACTCCAGACATTTGTAACGGATTTCAAATATTATAGCATCGTCACATCCGTCACATGTAATGTGGCAATGTACAGGAGTCCGACACTCTTTCTCGTGAGAAAAAGAGGTGCTATCGTCACGAGACTCTTCCAATGAATTAGCTGTATTCTTCTCTGTTGGAACGGAAGGACTTGCAATAAAATCAGAACAGCGAGTGGATATTTGCTTGAACTCTTCCTCAATTTTTTCCAAGAACTGCTTGCTTTCAACCACTTTTAAAGCAACAGCCTCTGACATCTTCCCTACTACCTTATCCAGAAAGTTGGAATTGTGCAAAATATTTTCTCCAAGACTGTCCATAAAGTTATCATCGCCCACGAAATAATGGGAGAGCTGAGTGACAACTTCAGAGGACATCTGCTTAGCAAGAGGAGAAGTAGCTCTTTTACTCTGCCTAGATCGTGGGGGAGGAGGCGGACAAGACTGCGTTGTAATTTCTTCATTTTTCTCTCGAAAAGCCTCTGTGTTATCCGCACCAAGATTTTGATTTGTATCCAAGGTGGCAAGTCTCTGAGAACATGGCCTTGCTGGAAGAGGCGGCAATAAACTGGAGGCAGTACTATTAATAGAAGAAGCACTTGGAGTTGTAATGCGCAGATTAACAACTTTCCTTACTTTGAGAGATCGATGCAATTTCTTGTACGAATCCTGCGATCCAAGTGTCGACCAGCATTTCCCTGTCTTGGAATAGCGTGAAATCCTTACCAATTTCGGATGAATATACCGAATCTCAGACGAAACAATACTGGGAAGCTCTTCAGGAGTCATCTGAGCATGACGAAGACTTATTCGGCGATCAATTTGTTTTTCGGCATAAATGAGGCGCACAACAGAACTCGAGTCAAGACTTGAGTTTGTAGCTGGGCCAAACCTCGACGGATTAGAACTAGAAGGCGACATAGTACTAATTTTCTGGAGGTTTTTTTTTTCTTCTGGAAGCAAGGAGAAGGTAAAAAGAAGAAAAATCTTTTCAAGAAAGAGCTGTTCAAGTGGCGAACTGAATTTTTTTTTTACTTTTTGGCTTAGCAAGTTAAATTGCTACCCCAGACTTCCAGATTGCGTTTTTGCGATAACAGCTGCCCTAACCCCAAATGGAACACAAACTCGAGAGAAAGCTCATAAAGCAAAATAAAGTAAAAAGAATATTTCAATCAAGCTTGACGGTTCTGGATTATGATAATAAAAAAAAAGAGGTATGGAATAAATAGTGACTAAGTATATATGTATATATATTATTTTGGAGATTTTTTCCCCCCGTTTTTTTGTCGGGTGCTGAATTATGAGGTGAATTAGTAGTAAAAAGAGCTCGAGCAGCTAAAGTTTAACTAGTCAAAGCAAATTAGAAAACAATTAGTAAGAAGGAGAATACTGGTAGTTATAAGGCCCTCTAGCTCCGGTCAGTTCATAGGGATAATACGCATACGCAGGACCAGGAGCCACATTGGGCATATAAGAAGGAGCCATCATCACAGGTGAGATTTCGTGCACCGCCACTTTTTCGTCATCCTTAGAAGGGTAAACTCCTCCTGTATGAGCAGGCGCAAGAGGGACAAGTGGAAGTGCGTGGTGATGACCGGGCATCATGTTGTTGTTCACCATATATGGATAAGGCATTAATGCAGGTGGATTATCATAAGAAACAGGATATAATGCAGGGTCGTAAATTTGCAGCTGGGGATAAACTGAATACTGGGATCCATAATAGTCCTGAGGAGCATACAATGAAGATTTGTGTTTGGAGTTGTTAACAGTGCTAGAGTCGACAATCACTGCCCCACCCTTTTTGTTTTCAGCTCGCTTAGTGGTAGTAGTTACTTCGTCACTACGGGTGGCGCAATCAATGAGAGGAGGAGTCACTGACTCATCGCGCGATAGCATGACAGGTGAGCGAGATGGAGACGGAGAGCGCGAGATGACGGAGTCGGTCATGGAAAGAGCTGAGTTAGTTTTGCGGTGCAACAAAGCCTGAACAGGCTCCTTGGATACTTCATCAGCGGGTGGCGCGTTTCTGTTGGCGACCCTTACCGAGCTTGAGGAAGGCAGCGAAACACGAATGTCTCCAGGATTGAAAGTTAGAGGTGAGTTGGGAAGAATAGTGTGAACAGTGTGGGGCACATCTATTACAGTCACATTCGCGCCACCCTCCAGTTTCGCGTTCACTTGTTGTGTTCCAAGGTGCTTTGTTACAGAAAGAGACAAGGAAGACATGTCAACGGAGTCGACAATGTTGCCAGATGGCTTCTTGCCATATTGCTTAGAGCGCTTCTTTTTCTTGCCCTGGGTACTTACATTGGCATGTTCAGTGAGCTTAACTCGATCTTGCTGAACGGCAACGAGGCCAACAGAATCTGGCTTCACGCCACCTTGCTTCTCACTAATTTTTTTCGTGGCTACAGTGGGAAGATCTCCAGAACCCCCCTCTAGCTTCTTTCCAGACTGATAGCGACGCCCGCGAGCCCGTCGTTGTTGCTGATAAATAGCAGCGCGAGACTGTTGAGGTGGCTGCTGTGGCTGGGGAGGTTTAGTCGCCGCGTCTGTTCTCAAGTGAGAACGCGAAGTGTTTTGAAACGGTCGTCCGCGAGTTCCTCGAGGACCTACAGGCGTGTACGAGTCGAAGCTTAAGGACGCGCCCGAATTATCGCCAAGGTCTGCATTGTTTAGAATATGATTGTCTGAGTTGCCCTTATTATTTTTGAAGCTTCTCCAGCGCGAATTATGAGTAAGATTGTTGGTATTAGCAGTTTCGGCAGTCGACATGATAGTGAAGGTAATAAATAGAGCAAATTTGATTGATGGAGCGGAAAATGGAAGGTAGAGAAGATGCTTTGGCAGGAAGTGAAAAAAAAAGGAAGAAATGGAAAAGAAAAGAAAAGAAAGAACGTAAAAAAAACAAGGTACAAAAAAGTTCGGTGACATAAACAGGAACAAATAGATTTCCATAGAACCTATTGAACACTATAAGACTCAACCTGAAGCGGTGGGAAATAACGCATTTACAATGAGCTGCCTGTTATTCGTGTTTATAGTACGCAGGTGACGGAGATTTCAAATTACAAATCTTGGTGCCAGTGTTTTTATAGGATGATGTGCAGTCAACAGGAAGGGCCCCCTAAACCCTGCAGCAGGACCGAGAAGCAGAAGGAACAACATGTCATGAATGACTTTGAATAGGGTGCCCTGAAACAGAAGGAAAAGAAGTTTTAGATGTATTGCCGTCCTTGAAAAAGTTAATGGAAAAACTTGGTCTATAGTTGCCTATTCAACTAGTCGCACATGGCACAAAAAGGTTATTGACTTGACGCCACGCTACAAAGGAAGTATATCAGGATAAATGCTATTAATTAACTCGATTATTTAGCTATCGATGGCAAACTTAATGGAAGCCAAATTTAGTGTTTTGTGACATAAATATTCCCGTGCGCATACTAAAGCAAACTTGAGGCATCTATAAGTGGTATCACAAAGTAGCTTAGCAACTGGTTAAGAGCCAAGTGCCAAAAAATGGCCTTTAACCAAATTGAAAATACTCAAGAATAGTTCTTGCAGATGCCCAAATGAAATGTAGTACCCTTTAAACGCTTCTGGGTCAGTTTAAAGGCTGTTTTTTTATAAATATGACTAGAGTTCCTCTCTGGTAGAACCTGACCAAATTTCTCATCCGTATTTCTAACATGAGGAAAAGCCAATTTGCACAAAAGATGTCGCCTCATACCGACACAAGTATGTTACTTTCACCGAGTATGGATCCTTTTTCCAACTCGCGTTATCCGAGTGTAGCATCACCTCGGAGCCCCTCCAGAATACAAGAATTCAACTTCTATCCTCAAGAGCACATGGTATTTCCACCCCAGCAAACGCATTTTAGACAGCCATCCAGGGCTCAGGGAATGTATCATCCTCCTCTCAATTTCAACTCAAAACAACCGCAGCCATTACCAAATTCTTCGGGACCACAGCATTATTCAGGTTCACGCCCTCGGCACCAGCGTTATCCTTCCCAGACTAGTGTGCAGTCACCAAAGGTTGCAAGCTTCTCAAGACCCGTATCACAAGGGTCTGCCAGAAAGAGTATTAATGACCTAGACCCCTACCAAAGTTATGTTCAATTCCAACAGCAGCTGCAGCAAGAGCAGCAACAGGAACAGTTCCAGGAATACCAGCAAAAAAACCACCCTACCAACATCAATAACTACATAATCAAGGTTATTGTGACTCCAAAGGAAATTCGAGTGTTGGAATGTAATGGAACCATGAATGCTCCGCTTTCCAAGTTTGAAACAGCTACCATCAGCTCTACGAGCTCTACGTCGGTTTTGATCCACCAATTGTCGGATCGGCTCAAAGCCTCAGTGACTAGCGCTACCGGGGAATGCCCACCCCGAGTTGAAAACATTGCAACATATTTGCGTACTGTACAGTATCATTTGAGAAACAAGGCGGAGCAAAGGTTCTGGCCGTACTTTGCAAATGAATCTAGCTCAGGCTCTATCTCGTGTTCTTACGTTGAAAGATCTCAAGGTGCTCGACCGATTGTAAATAGCACAAATAAGACGCGTGTAAATCCTGCTCAATTTTGGTATGAAGCACGAAAGGCCTGTGATAGTGTCGGATTGGCGCAGGATTTCATCCAAGTTTTGCTATATTTATTTGTGGCAGAAGTTGGAACTCAAAGTGGTATCCCAGTTGAGATCCTGTTAATAGTTCATGATGGCCAGAGCAATGAAAAACATGCAATGGGCCACAATATAGCAACTGATAGGAAATTTCATGGAGCCAGAAGTGGCATCCACGCCAATCGCAACCGTGCGAGTCAGAATTTGGATAAAGTTCTACAGGAATACTTGGAAACCGAGAAGAGACTTACTAGCACATCAATCTTTAACGGCACGACTATAAGTAAGTCAGAATTTTCATCTTCCGTGTCTACAGATGATCTTCTTTATGACCAATCCCTAAAAGAATTCCAGTCATACCTGAGCATCCCCCCTCCCGTACCTGATAAAGATCAAGGGTATCTTAGCAGTGTTGTTAACAAGGCACGACAACTTCGTCGCTCCATATCCATCAAAAGCAACAGGCTCATCAATTTTAGAGCTTCTGATGGAAACACAATGTCGAGTGATGAGGGCACCAATAATGGCAACAGTTTAGATTCTGATTTTGGTATCACGAGTGATAATGATACTTCACCTACTCAGCTAACGGGTTCCAATCTTGAACAATTTTGCCACGATGGAGCCTCTGCTTATAGCTTCATACCCGGGAAAGGATCTTTTATCAATACCAATCTTATGCATCGTCGCTCTCTAGCACAAGACCCGGTCTTATTACCAGCATCCGAAGCGGGCAGTGTTACAAGAGCCAAAGATTCTAAACGAAGAAAAACCATTAAATTGAAAACTTGGTTTGCCCAGCTCTTTTCCAATAAGCCAACTAGGAGACGAGGGGATGATGACACTGGCAACGAGTACTATCCATCTCACAAACTCACTCGAAGTAGGAAGTCAGGTACCCCTTGTCATTCCGCTCGTTCGTTTGCTGGACGCAGGAATACTACAAGTGACTCCATTGCGGACAAGTACTTACTCACCAAACTTGACGTTATTGATAGTGGGCTTAGCCGCCCTAACCGGGGCAGTTTTGCTCAGAGTCGTCGCAGTAACCAGAGTTTGACATCTTTGAATATGGAACAACAGCTCCCGTCTGGCAACAATATTTACCTCCCCGTTAACGCGACTCCACCAATGCCTCCTCACCAACCTCAGTATAACAATAATACGCTTAATTCTGACCATTTTCTTGGCCACCATGAATTGAGTAACGCATTGCTTTCAGACCCCAGATCCGCACCTCCAGCGGTGCCTCCTCGTGCGACCCGAAGACTAGGTCTAACAGTCGACGTAGGAATGGCGAAAGCAATGCGACCCGTTTCGGAGTACCGACCCAACACGGCTGGCCCGTCTTTATTGACTCCCAATCAAATGCGTTCTCCAATCCGTCGGTCATACTCTGCTGGTATGCTAGCTGGAGATCAGCAGTATTACTCTGCAAATATGAGCGCGTCTGCTAACAACTTAGTAAGAAATACAACGGCTCCACTCCAGTTGACAATGGTGAAGCCCAAGGTTCAGAAACTTGCAGTAATTCCTTTGACATTGGATTTAGAAGATTGGTAAGAGAAAGAAAAAAGAAAAAAAGATGAAAAAAGTAGCTCTAAAGTAATATGAAAATAACAATTGTGTCTCAAATTTAAAATTAAATCAGTTTTTCTCTAATTTTGATATATTTCAGAATTTTCTAATAAATTTTTTTTAATTGACGGATAACTTGAATATTTGTTGTAAACATATCTTTAAATTTTAAATAACCAAAACCACGCTACTTCTCGGCAATTCGTCTCTTTCCCTTCGTATCTACGGAGACATAACCAGAAACTTCTCCCAAGCTCAAATCGCCTGTCAAAATAGAAAGAGTATCTAGAACAGCAGCAGGATCAATCAAATGCCACATTGCGGTGGTTAGCTTGTTAGCAGGACCAACTGTCACAGGAAACAAACCATCCGCGCTACGCTCATATGCAACTTTCTCAGTTGTAAGAGAATCTGCCAATTTCAGATTTTCAATTTCTTGCGCAGTACTATCTGCTGCAGAACTGCCCCTTCTTTCTTCGTCATGAGAGCGCGAAGACGTACGGTAAAGAGCTTTAAACATATCCTCATCCGTAGCATCGTCACCCAAGGAAATGATAAACTCAGGCTTGTTTTCGCCAAACTCTTCTATAATACTTTTGACAATCTCACCCTTGTTGAACTTGCGAGGACGCACTTCAAGGTTAGCTTTTCCAGCCATAACTTCAATATCGTACTGTTGGGCAACAGTCTGCTCAAGATGATTTCGACATTCGCGAGCTTGAAAAACTCCAAACTCAGGATCAGCCCGTCGGTAATGCCAAGTAACTGCTGCGCGCTTGTGCTCGATTGAGGAACCTTGTGTGCGCTCAGTATAATAATTGAAAACTTCTTTAACGTCGTTTTGCCAAGACATGTCAGTTTGCTCGGCCAGATTAGTCCACTCAGAGCTTCCTACCCGCTTGATGAAGCAGCCATGCTCAGAGCTAAAGCCAATATACTTGTTGCTTCCCAGCCACTTGTCCAAGAACTCGCTATCTCGTCCAGAAATAATCCAAACTGTATTGCGAGGATCGCTGCATAGCTTCTGTAATGTTGTATATAGCCGTGCAGATGGAATAGCTGCTGCAGGGTCACGCACAATAGGAGTCAGTGTTCCATCGTAATCAAATAAAAATAGACGTTGTTTAGCGCTTGTGTACTTGTCCAGTAGCAACGCCCTGTCAAGCGTTGGTGTCATGTGTGTCTGATCATGGCTCTCAAGATTTCGTACCAATCGCGAGAGAAAACGCTGAACCCAATGCTGAACAGTATTCGAAGTCACAGTTTTGTAAAGCTTATTTTCGACAGCAGCATTTGCACTCTTGTCTTGTTGCAGACACTGGTGGATGGCATGAGCAACCCCTACAGAATCCCAGGGGTTGACTTGCATGGCATCAACAAGAATTCCAGCTGTACCTGTGAATTCAGAAAGAACAAGAGGAGAATTGTTTTCCTTTTGGCAAACCACAAATTCCATTGAGGTAGTATTCATACCGTCGCGTACGGAAGTGATGAGCCCTAAGTCAGCAACTCTCAGCAACGCAAAATATTCGTCACGGCCAATGTGCTGAGGATAGTGCTGAACAGGAGCAAAATGGAGACCTCCATATTGACCATTGATATGAGCAACCATCTCTGATATCTTCTTTTCTGTTTTAGCTGTGTTAGAGTAGGCGGGTGAAGTTACTTGAATCAAAACAACCTTTTCAATCCATTCAGGGTACAGATTCAAAAACATCTCGAATGCGTAAAGCTTCTGCACAACTCCGCGTACGGAGTCTAAACGATCGCGGCCAATAATAATTTTCTTGTCAGGGTGCAACAGTCGAAGTGCCTTTACTTTTTCATTCACAGACTCTTGAAAAGCGTCTTGCTCAACAGTGACGGTATCAATTCCAATTGGGATAGTGTCCACTGTGACATGCATTCCATATGCGCTAATGTAGTTGGGTGCAGTTTCAACCCCAAGTAGACGAGCGCACGAAGAAATGAAATGACGGGAAAAGGCGTAAGATTGGGTTGCAACCAAATTTGCGCCCAAAATCCCCTCCAAAAGTTCTTTGCGCTTGGGCAAGCAGCGAAAGTACTCGGAAGAAGGAAAGGGAGAGTGAAGGAATACGCCAATATAAGCGTTTGGAAGTTTCATGCGCAGGATTTGAGGGAGAAGAAATAGATAGTAGTCGTGAATCCAAATGATATCGCCAGGCTTGTAAACCGATATGATTTTTTCAGCATATGCTTCATTCAAAGTGACATAATCGCACCACCACTCCTTTTCCTGACGTCCGTCTGTGGGTTCGCCCTGGATGTAATGAAGAATGGGCCAAATAATGGACTCAGCATACTCTCTCCATCTGGACTGCTTCTTTCCAAGCAGCCAAACGGGATGAACTTCGCCGTAAGATTCTGACAAGCCCTGAAGTTGATTCTCTAACTCAGTCATCTTTTCGGAAGTGAGATCCTCCACATCTTCTTGAGGAATGTTGTCTGCTGGGTTAGTTGTAGTTTCTATTTCACCAGTCCATGCTACGAGAACACTTTCCCAGTCAGTTTGCTGCTTGATGAAACTCATTGCAGAGTAGAGCGCGGAGTTACCACGACGATGACGAATATCAAATTGTTGCTCTCCAGTGTGGACAATGGCATGAGGAAGGTTTGACAATACGTTAATGACCCTACCAGAAAGGTTTAACCGCGAAGCAGCCTGCGAGGGTGATTGAATAAGTGTATGAATTCCCGTGCTTTTATCATCGCCAAACGTTGATGGTGTAGGGGACGAGTTGCTGCTGGATCCATTGTTAGCACTAGGCGGGAGGGCTGAGGAACTTGATCGATTGATGGTTGAGGTGGAAGACGTCGTCGAAGCGTGGCTTTGAAGATAAGGTCCAGGGTGAGGAGTTGCACTGGCCGACTGCTCATTTAAAATCCCATCGCCCAGTACAGCAGCTGCCTTGGATATAGAACCCAGGGCTGGCGTATCGTGAGGAAAAAGAGGAGGAGGCTAGAATTATTAGATCATTGTTAAACGAGCCTAAGGGAGGCCACACTTACTGCCATTATATCAGCTTAGAATGAAAGAAATATGAGGCGGCCCTATTAATAAATAGCGAAAAGAAGATGAAAAGAGCGAGAACAACAGAAGGTTTATATAACTCGTAGAATTGTACCGAGAGAAAAATCTATCAAGAAGTTGTTAAGAAGAGGAAGAGAAAAAAAAAGTACTGTTCTAGGAAAGAAAGAGTATTAAAAGTGCTGTTGAGGATATATTTTATTTTCTGATGGAGAAGCTGTCAACTTTGCCTAAAATGTAGCAAGTTTTTGCAAACGAAAAGAGAAAAATAAAATAAAATACAAAAAATATTTAATATTATATGATGAGCAGGGCAATGTTCAAGGCAATGGATTCATATAGGTCTATGGATCAAAATGAGGTAAAAAAAAATAAAAAAAAGTATGGACGAGATTAGCCTGAAGAAACAGGCGGTATAATGGCTACTTCGTCTCCAGGTCGGATGACAATGGCATTGCTACTTCCTGTTTCGGTGTCTTCTTCAAGATATTCCATGTTCACGGCCACTGCACATGAATCAAGAAGAATTGCTGCAGAGTCACCGTGGCGGGACCCAACGTATTTATATAGTTCTGAAATGGTGAGACCTTCATTGGAAGCAGCCATCGTAGTGGTGATTTCTACAACTTCTTTTTGTTGGCCTGCTAGATCTGCCAAAGGGCCAAAGTAGAGCAGAGAAAATGCCATCAGAGGGAAGAAAGAGCAGAGACCGTAACGTATGTGACCTGTACGAATTGTGCAACCGTCTAATTAGAAAACCAATTGCAGATGACTGGATATTCCCTTGGACAAAGCGTAATACGTTTGAATCAGGGAGAAAAGATAGGCGGAAAAAAAAAAGAAAAAAAAAAAAAAATGGATTCAACATAAATAAAGTACAAAACAAAGAGGACATAAAAGAAATCATCGCGATCCGCGACTTCAATTGACACGAGCAGGAGGAAGGAAAGCCCTGTTAGGCAGTTTTAAATCAGGCGCTGATACAGAGGAAGCCGCTGGTTGACTGTTGTCAGTGTGCCTGTTAAGTTGCACATCAAGTGCTTGCAATGCCAACGCTCGGCGGCGCTCTGCTTCGGCCCTCGTCGACCCAAGGGGAGGCATGTACGAGTTTCCAGAGGGACTCTGACCAGTATTATTCCCAAACGGCCGCAGGTTGTAGTAATTTGTATTGCTCATTACGTAGCTGCCGCCCCCAGAAGCCCTGTTGATTGCACGCATGTTACTTGCGTCGACCTCCATAGGATCAAAAGGCGTGCAAACCTGCAGAGTGACAAGTAGTTGAAACACATATTCTGATACTAGAGAAGTTGCAGTTGTTAGGGGTTCTGGGAAAAACTGGGACAGCGCAAACGAGTCACTAAGATCACCTTTTATTTTGATACCAGCTTGAGCTCCACTAGCACTCCCTGATTGCGTTGTAAGCGTAAGATTGCTGGAGCTTCCATTGTGACTCGAAAGAGGACTACCACTAAGAGGACTGTTACTACCACCGGCGATTTTAGACCCAGCAGTGTTTGAAGAGAAAGGAAGTAAGGGATCGACATATGACACACGGAAAAATCTCAAGTATATCCAACTGGTGAAAAATCCTGTCCAGGCCTGGAGAAAGTGAAGATTTGACTGGAAGAGCAGCCCAAAAAGGGTGTATATGCTAAGGTAAATTGCAGGCAGTCTCGCTACTCTAACCTTGAATGCTCCGCGAAACAATAGAATAGTATGTTCAGGTACCATTTGCTTGAACGCTACAAAAAAACCAGATACCAGAGCCACTGCACCCGATATCGTCTCAAAATGGGCAGAATCGCCAGAGGCAGGATCAATGCCGGCTTTTGACGAAAATACCAACATATAAGCTAGCACTGAAATAATGTTTGGTACTATAGTTTGCAATGCAACAAACCGACTCATCTCGGCAATTCCCCACATGGGCTCACAGTACCGGCCCGAGAAAAGCAGAACAGCACCAGTGAACAGAAACGAAATGATATTTTCTTCCACAAATGATGCGGTGACTAGAACCCAAGGGTATGGTGTCGACAAGCCAGGAACAATTGTCAAGTAAGGAACAAACAGATCTCCTGGCTGCGGAACATAATTCACTTGCTTAGGATTTGCTGCCAGGCCCTTCTCTGATCCAGTAGTTGCCTGCTTCAATTCCTTTCGTGTAGCCTCCGCCACGAGGACAATATATGTGTAGTACCGCAAGACTGCAACAATCGTAGAAAGTACTATAAGAAGTAGGAGAAGAGCCCGTGTAAGGGGAGGAATTATGAACCTAGCCATGGAAAAATGCAATAAACAACAGATAAAATTTCTCTCCAGATACAAATGGCAATCTATAATGTCGCGGTCCTGTTTTTCATCTTTTTGAAGAGAGAAAGGTTTCGGACAGGTCAGAGAAAAATGCTGAAAAGAAAATTAAAATACAAAAAAAAAACCTGAAACCAATATTTTCCACCACCAAAATTAAATCAAACTATGCAGACTATGATTCGGAGCTTAACAGGGCTGAGGCGAAACGCGGCTTGCTATCGCACACTTAAGGCGCCGTTTTCTACATCAGTCGGTGTCCGGGTTCTACAAAGCAATATGAAACCCTCTCTTATTTCGTCAGAAGTGGCTGCCGCGCCCTTTAAGAAGAGTACATTCAGAACAAAAGTTAAGAACCCAATGGTACCTTTATTGATTCTAGTGAGTCTGATTTCTTCGGCGCTTATTAAAGTTGCAGGATATCAGCAGGAGTATGAAGCTCTCAAGCGGTCAGGCGAGACTAAGATTGGAGTGTTGAAAACTATTATCGATCGTCTAGAAAAGGGAGAAGTATTTGATGTGCAAAAGGAGATTGAATTTTTACATACTAGTGACGCTGACAAGTCCCTCGAAGAGCTCATGAAAGAGATTGAACAGGCTGAGAGCGAGTGGATGGTAACAGAGCCCAAACAAGAGGAAGTTTCTTTGCCTCAGCCTGGCAAGCCAAGTCAGCCCGTTCAGTCGAGTCAGTCAGAACCCACTATACCTACTACATCTTCATCCAAGTTTCTGTAGTCAACTATTTTTATTTACTTTTGTATATAGCCGATGAAATTAATTATATATATCGTGAGATTAATTATGTGAAGTTCCAGTGTCTTGCTTTTTCGAACTGTTTTCATTTGTCATGTCAAGTTCCCTTTTCACTGCCAAAGAATCAGTAAACAATACATCTGCAAGGGGTGATATTCCTAGCATGAGGAGGTCACCCCTGCTACTGGTATTTAAATTGTCTATCATTGGATTATTATCCATGTTATTGCTGGGTGTTTCACTTGTGAAATCCTCTTCTCCATCCCCCTCTTCGTCATCATCGACAACTGCTCTCGGAGTACGAGATGCTGACAACAATTTCACCTGAGCATGTAAAGAACCTGTTTCTTGATTTGAATTTCCTGAGTTAGTGAGACTATCCGAAGGGTCTTCCAAAAGTTGAGGAACTCTGCAAAGCGCTGTATCTAAAAGCCGCATAGCAGCAGCCATAGGCTCAAAACCATTTGAAGAAATTCTAAGTACCCAGCGGTAATCGCGCAGCTTAGATTTGTAAAATAGTGCCTCTTCGAGTGTTTTTGAAGTTGCATACAAAAGTGCTGCAAATGAGCCGATGAGAGCAAAATTAAAAGCCGAGGACGAATACCAGAAGGCTTGTAAGTGCTCAGGGCGGAGGTTTCGGACAAAATCAATAGCTGCCATCAGCCGCTGCTTGGCAGCCTTACGACAGACGTCGGTTAGAACTGGGGAAGCATCATCAAGTGAGCGCACAATTCGGCGGTGGAGGGTAATCTCTGTTGCAAAGTAAGCGAGGTGGAGACATCCGTTAGAGCAGAGCTTCCGTGGCCTGGAAACCGACATGCTCAATTGAGGTGGTATACCTTGATACCAGTTTTTCAGTCGAAGTTGAAGGGGTTTCACTTCTTGCAGAATCTTTTCCGTTTGAACCAGTAACCTGACGCTTCGTACAGTGAACAGATTTCCTGTCATGTCTTCCACAATCTCTGTAAGTTTTATAAATTCCATGAATAAAAGTCTACCAGTTTCCACTTCAGTTGAGCCTTCTTCGCCAACCTCATGCCGTTCCGGAAAATCATCTGCGTTTACATGCTTAATGTGCCAAGTTCGAAGGCGGTCAATGTGAGATGGACGGGCTTCTGAAAGAGACAACCACTTATCTTGAAGCCATACAGCCCACGCAAGACGGCGTCGTAAACCTCGCTCCCACCGCGGTAGTCTCCATTTGCCGCTATCCAGACCGATACCTAATTCTTCTGTAATAGCTACTACCTGTGAACAAAGCATCCAGCTACGGTTATGATTTGGTTGACATTGTAACAAAAGCAAACCTGCTTGAACGCTGGAGAGTTTGGGACGATCAAGAGCGTCCGAAAATGTGTGAATACCAAGACGAAATAAAGCATCAACGTCCGGCTTGGGAAAAGCGGAAAGGGCCGGGTCATAATTCCACCAATTCAGAGCTAGAATATAAACTGCGGCAAGAAGAGGAGCCATAAACTCACGATGGGTTCGCTCATACTTTTCGAGAAATACTTTCTTGTGTAATATCGGAAAGGAGGGATGTATTGTTCTGAAATAAAGGTCAATCAAAGTCCTACCATGAGGTGCAACCAGCGCTTCAACGGCATCAACATTTTGAATAGATCGCTCGTAAAGCGCTTCGGAGTAGTCATTCTTTAAATAAAAAACCACATCGTTAGAAACCTTTCGAAGCTCAACATCGCCGGCCAAAAGAGCGCGACCTTTGCTGTCCAGTGGCGTAGCCTCCAAAAGTTTGGTATCAAAGACTGAAGTCGGTCCAATAAAATACGAGGAACGAGGGTATTGAAGACTGAGAGCTTTTTTCAAAAGATTATGTCCACCAAGGGAAGCGTAATCTTCATATTTTAAGCTCGGAGGAATAACATTAGCTTCAGAAGACGTCCTGCTGCGAGCGATTACATAATCACCTTCTGCCTCGATGAGTGAACCCTCAGTCTCTGCCACAGTATTTTCACCAGCAGGTTGAGTACTGTTGATTTCATTGACTTTAGTCAGCCCGGATGGCTGCGCAATCGAATTTTTCTTATTTCGGTTTCTTCGAACAGGAGCCTCAATAAATGTGCAGGGCTGCTTTTTTACCTCGCAATGTAAGCAACGTCCTGTATCAGATGGGAGCATTATACACCTGGCTTTGCGTCGCCTACACGAGTCACAGGGACGAGTTTTCTTTGTTGTCGTTCCTGAAGAGTTTTCAGAGGCAATAATTTCGGCCGCCATGGCCGCGGCTTCCAATATAGTGGGAGAACGCGGCCTTGATCCTTTTGTGGAAATGGTTGACACATGAGAATTTGAAGCCGAGTCAGTTGATGAAAGTTGATGGCCAGAAGAAATCGATACAGGCACTCCAGAAGGATACAAAGGGGATGATGGCTCTATGAGATGGCCGTTGTAGTTACTTTGGTCGTGATCTGTAAGGGATTCGGTGATGTTTGCATTTGAACTTGACGCCCGAGTATGCACTGTATGGCCAAATTTTTCAAACCCTCCGGAAATTAAATTATTTTCAGTTACAGAAGTATGATTTCGCAAAGAATCTCCATTCTGAATGTCCAGAAAAGATAATGAAGGTTCCTGAGCCGTGAAAAATTCTGCTGGTAAGGAGAACATGTCACGGGTATGAAGTAAAAGCGCCTCTTCTGACAGAATAGCCTGCTGCGAGTTGTCCATTCCTTGATGGCTCCAGTTACCACACGAGTTCTGAGGTGAGCTTTCTCCAGCAGGCGATACTTCGGCGCTATGTTGGCTAGTAAATGGAGCTGAGGAAGGGTTTTTTCCTTGTTCGGCATACCCAGACTGAACGAGGGGCGAGGACACGGAGATTTGAGATGGCATATTAATACTTGAAGATCTAGCCAACGATATTTGGCAAATGTCGTTCTCGGGAGATGGATCTGTCATTAAAAGGTTGTAAACACTTAACTCGCTAACATTCTATTTCTTGGAGTTGTTAAAAAATCAAAGTATTTATTGATCTAATGACTCTATAATCATCGTTAGCCTGATTTGGTAAAAACTCGAGACATACTTACCGCTTATACAAGGTCGAAGGAACCAAAAGGACCAGGGGAAAAGGATCAAGAGAAGAAAAAGGTGAGGCAAACCTGGAGAAAACTTCGGTGTGAACAAAAAAAAAAAGAAAAAAATTGATGGGAGAATTGTGTCGGACGACTGCATGGCAAAATTGTTTTTCTTTTCCAATCTATGTATTTTGAAAGATTTCCTGTTCAATTAACTAAAGTCTATCTCGACAACATCCTCTGAAGTGTTTTATTATATATACAAATGAATTATTGGAACAGGTTCTAAAATGGAGTTTTGACTAGACTACTCGAGCATAATTTTGTGTGCGTGTCTTCCCTGAAAGCCATCCGCAATTGCAGCCGTGGAACTATTCTCCTAAATCTCAAAGCGTATGAAGTTAGAACACTCATGATGCACAAATTTATGGAAATTTCCAACAGAATGTTTGGCCATAGAGGAGCAGAGGCCGATAGGAAATTCAAACTTATATTCCAAATGAACTTAAAATAGCCGTGTACAAATTTTTGGACTCGCATTGACCCGCCAGTAAATCCTTTAGTGTTTTTCTGTTATTCTGCCACTGAAGCCAAGCAAGCCCTTGTAGCAATGAATCAGCCAAATCGTCATTTTTCCCTTTCGCGCTGAGCACTTGGTCTCTAGTAAGAATCGCAGCAGAACTGAACATTGAGGAAGGTGAGCTCTGTATTACTGAGGTAGCTATTTTGGTTTTCAAGTCTTTGGTCTTCTTGTAGGTTCTTAAACTATCATTTGCTTCAGGCACTTTAATTTTGCTCATATTCACTTCCTCCTTCCAGTAGGAAAGAATACGTTTTGCGTTAACGCTCATAATATTTGAGTCGAGATTATTCTGCCGAGACGAGGCATATAGCACCGCATGGAGCATGTTCTCCAGCATGTTGACTCTCACTGTCCACTCCAATATAGCAGTCGAAGAACCAGAACGAAACCTTTGACGCTCAATAAGAATGACGTCTGGCAGCTTCTTTGTATCATGTGTGTAGAACCTTTCCTGTACAAGATCGTGTGTGATTTGAGCTAATCTATCAGGATCAAATGAAGATACAGACTCAGGCCAGGTTTTAGGACGGAACTCCTTTTCAATGTCTAGGCGCGACCATCCCGTTACCTGAGCTTCACGTAAATTTTCTGGCACCTCAAAATGACACAGCGAAAGATTCCGAACACCCATATCAACAGATAGCACAGTAAAAGGGGGTCGGGTCTCTATACGATTTGCTGTTGCCACCAGACTCTCAGCAAGGAAAGATTTTGTCCCTGTAGCAGAAGTTCCTAGGAGAACGCTCAGCACTTTCAACTGTGGCTGCTTCAGCCGAAGCAAAGCCTCCATGACGTACGAGCACTCCAATACCAAATAGCAAGAGAACTTGGCTGAACTCAAAAGGCTATTACACTCAAAATTCTTTTGGCCAGCGCTGTTCTAAAAATCCCTTGCATTTCATGCTGGCGTTTTCTTTTTGTTTTTTGTTTTTTTTGTTTTTTTTCGTTGGAACTTGCAAATAGAAATATAATCCCTCTTTTTTTTCCAGAGGCCATTTTCCTGTCACTGCAATACCTACCCCCAAACTCATAGTGCAGAACAAAGTACCTCAAGACTCAGAGCGATCCCAGCAACTTTCAGGATTTCAAATCCCTTGAGCGTATAACTGAATACATGGTTTTGCCTACAGCCGCTGCCCCGAAGGCAAAAGATTCCAATGACTCTTCCGTCGTTCTTTACTCAACAAGCGGCTCTGAAAGACGTAGCAGTATCATAGGGAAGCCACCGCCAGCGGATCTATTTTCTTCACTAGTGCCAGAAAGTGCAGTACTATCTGAGGAACATGGCTTTGGTTCGCGTATGGTTCGCCGGCAGAGTGCTGTTTCATTTACCGAGCCAGCAGGATACCATAGTGACCACAAGTCGGCAGGCCAGAGTTTGAAGAATCACACGCACCATCATAAACATGCCTATGGCCATTATCATGGGCCTTCCACTAGCTCTCTTTGGAACAAGCAGTCTCAAGGGACTCATAGTTATCCTCACAGACTTCCGACCAACTCCTATAGTAGAGATGGAACTGCGTCACCTGCATTTGCCGAGCCAAAATCATCTGCAGAAAACGTGCAGCGAGCTTATGCGAATGAAGAAACGGTGTTCAAGAAACCCTCTACAAATGAGCGGAAGACTGATGTGGGGGCCGGAGAAGTATTAAAATCCAATTTTGAAGTTGATGCCAAGCAAAATAGAAATTCAAGTGAGCGGAAAGATACGTTAGAGCCAACAAAAGATAGTGGGCAGACAAAACGGAATCTACATATATTAGTCGCTGCGGCCGGTTCTGTGGCTACTATTAAAATTCCTCTTATAGTTGCTAAACTGCGCAAAATCTACGGTCCGCAAGCCGAAGTTCAGTTGATTGTGACTGAAGCTGCAGAACATTTTTTAAGGGGCATTAAATCGCCCCCAGATCTCAAAGTGTGGCGAGACGAGGACGAATGGACTTCCCGACGCGGGGTTGCTGAATCTGTGCTCCATGTCCAGCTCCGTCGCTGGGCGGATATTCTGCTGATTGCACCATTGTCTGCAAATACGTTAGCAAAAATGGCGAACGGAATATGTGATAATCTTATTACGTCAGTATTTCGTGCTTGGGGACCAACTACTCCAGTGATAGTTGCACCGGCCATGAACACCCACATGTACACAAACCCAATCACCAAGAAGCACTTGGGTGTGCTTCAAGACAGTTTTCCCTATGTTACAGTTTTGAAACCTATAGAGAAGGTGCTTGTTTGTGGTGATATAGGAATGGGTGGTATGCGGGAATGGACAGACGTTGTGGACAATGTGACCAGACTACTTGGTGGGCCCCGCTCCGTGGAGGAAGAAGAGGAAGAAGAACAGCAAGAGCGACGGGAGAAAAAGGCTGCTAAGAAACTCAAGGAGTCAGGGACTGTAGTGTCGAATTCAAGTCCTGACAAGGAAAATAACAAGGATGGAGATGAGGACGACGATGAGGATGATGAAGACGACGAAAACGATGATGAGGACGAAGAAGAGGATGGTCAAGATTACGGTCCTTTAATTGTTGATTTGGCAGGCACATCACCAGCTCGACAAAAGCTAACACCTGTTAAGAAACCAAATTTTGTGCGCTCAAACACTTCTGAGCTCTAATGGAAATGGAAAAAGCCTAGGCACGCTCACACACACATGTCCGTGCAGTCATACTCATATTCATAATTATCTATACTCATACTCACACTCACACTTACACTCACACTCACACTTACACTCACACTCACACTCACACTTACACTCACACTCACACTCACACTCACACTCACACTCACACTCACACTCACACTCACACACGCACACAGGCACATATATACACATTTACAAATTTACACCCATACGGTACACTCACACAAAACATAGACACTCTTCTTTTTTTGCAAGATTTTCTCCTTTTTTTTTTTCTTTTTCTTTTTTTTTTCTTTTTTGTTTATTGAATACTCAAAATTTTTGAAGAATTTGTATTTTTGAACCAAGAATAAAAGCAGGGAACAAAATGTTTTACAACTTGGAAAATTGGCAGGTAGTTGGCTTTTGGTGTAGCAGCCAGTTTAAATGCTTTCAACGTATGCAAAAAAGAAAGAAACAATACTACCTTTTTTTTTGTAAACCTAGTTTGACTATAATTGCTATATATTAAATTTGGGAAAGAATTATTTTGTTTATTTATATTTATATTTATATTTAAATGATGCACGGGTGTAGGTCAATGACTTGGAACTTTTTTTAAAAGCAAGTCATCTTTGATATTAGATACAATATGGTCAAAGCTTACCTTTTTCATTTATTTTTTTATAAATATACATGTTTTTTTAAACTTTGTTCAAATTCTTTGAAGGTTAATTCCATTTGTTAGAATCATCATTTACTAGGAAAAGAATAAAGAAAAAAAAGAAGAAAAAAAAGACTGGGCTTGCTTGGTATTTTTTGCGCGGATACTTTGGCAAGTACCAAACAATGGCGAGAAAGAAATCATGATGATGATGATGATGATGATGATGATGATGATGATGATGATAAAAATGTTTGTGCTTGGTAAGGAACTTTTATTTTTTTTTTAACATTAAAATCTTTTTGTGATACACCTTGTTCCAATGCAATGGTTTTTTATTTTTATTTTATTTTTATTTTCCATTTTTCATTTTTCATTTTATTTCTGCTTTTATTTTTATTTTAATACTCCATCTTTTTGTTGAAAAATGAAAAAAAAAAAACTTTCATGCACCGATTTCAAGTATGATTGAAATATAAAGAAGATTTTAAGGTGGAATATAAAAAAGATTGAGTCGCTATTGTGACAGACCATGACTGATATTCATTAAATCAAGTCATTAGCAACATTGGAAGCAAATATATAAGCTAAACATGATAATAAAAGAGGGAAATTGAATCTGAGAAAGTTTTTGTTATTTTTAAAACGTTGTAAATACTTTTATTTCAAACTAAATCAATGGATATAATTAATTTTTATTTATTTATTTATTTTTATTCAAAAATTAAGGTTCAATGACAGCAACAAGATCACCAGCTTCAACCAGATCTCCATTTTTATGCACAATTTTAACCACCTTTCCCTTGACTGGTGAGCTCACCACCATTTCAGTCTTCATTGCTTCAACAATCACAATGCCCTGTCCCTTATCAACAGAATCACCTGGGAGAACCATGTTTTTCCAAAACCGGCCCGCAACCTCCGCGTACACAAACTCAGCATCCTCGGAAAACTGGTCAGCAGAGATTGGTGCCTCATCAGTCGCGTTGCTGGCCTGGAGCTCAGCATTGGAGACTTGGATAAGGCGAGAAATTTCTTCATTGCCCTCTAGCTGTCTAGCAGCAAACTCATCAATTGACTTTTTGTTCGCGTTGAGCCACTCAGTGTATTTGCCGTGATCGAAAACAGAATCCTCAATCTCAACAACAAATTTGCCATGCTCGACTTGCTCACAGTAAACATCAAGCTCTGCTTCAGTAACAGGATAGTACTCGATCTGGTCAAACTGAGAAAGCAGCCAAGGGCGGTCTTGTTGACCAAGCATTAGCTTGTCCCAAATAGGAATTGTACGACCCACAAGTTGGTACCCGCCAGGAGATTCCATTGCGTAAATACACATGTACATGCCTCCAATACCAACTGCACCGTTGGGCGAGTACGTGCGACTAGGATTATACTTTGTTCCAAGCAATCTGTGTCTCGGGTCAAGAGGTACGGCACATGGAGCGCCCAAAAACACATCTCCTAGACCCAAAACCAAAAAGCGAGCACGGTAAAGAACGTCACGAACATCGTTACGATCATCCATACCGTTCACCTCTTTAAGGAAGTCAACGTTGTTGGGCAACCAAGGAGCACTAGATCGAATAGTTTCTTGGTATCGCTGAACAGCAGCAAGTGTCTTTTTATCCTCAAACGCAAGAGGCAGCTTGATGATACGAGATGGAACTTGCCAATTATCAACTAACTGCAAACTCTCTTCAAAGTCAATAAGAGTCTCCAAAAGTTCCTTCTGAGTCGTGATCGAACCGTTGAATTCAATAAGAACAGATCGTACACCAGGTGACATCTCAACAACTCCCTTGGTTTTGTTGGCAAACACAGTCTCAGTCAACTTGTATACGCGGTAAGACAAGTTGAGATCCAAGTTATTCTCGCCATACTCAATAAGAATATAACGGTCTCCTGCTTGACGGTACGTAACCTTGGGGAAGCTTCGAGTTGTAGGATGATGATAAAGAATGGGCTGAGATTTTGCGACATCAGAGCGAACAAGAGCCTTCTCAATGGTGGGAAGAGGAGCAACATCCAAAAGGTTCTCAATTGCTTCATCCTGCCACTTCTTGAGCTCAATAGCCTCTTCGAATGTAATGGGCACAAACTTGATGAGATCACCTGGTTTTACCTGGCCAATCTTCCATAACTCTGCCTCAACCACCACGGCAGCACATACAAAGCCGCCGAGGGAAGGACCATCGACAGCCACAATTACAGGCCCGTCCCCAGGAAAGGTGATGGCC
>JAKVQY010000013.1:0-46313 GCA_030463045.1 Geotrichum macrosporum
ATGATATATATTTAATTATTCCATCATTTAATAAACCTCAACTACGTTGGGGAGATCCAATACTATAATAAAATATAAAATAATAAAATTATAATATAATTATACTAATGGCCTGGGACTAATTCCACGGTTAGCCCCTTAAAGTATTAAATTATATAATAATTAATATAGTCACCAGGGGGGCATAAGCGGGATTGGGGGGGTTAATAGTATAGTTCCTAACTATATTGGGACTAATTGAATATTAAGTTATAGTATATAAATTAAGTTATAATAAATATAGTATAATTAGTTAATTTATTAATTAAAAATATATAATATAATAAAAATAAGGATAGTGAAATAATACGGATATGGTAAGATTCGAACTTACGGTATTAAAAAAATACATAACGACTCAAAGGTTATACTTTAAACCACTCAGACACATATCCTATATATTACTTATAAGTAATATTAAGGATCTGTAGCTTAAAGTAAAGTGTTCGCTTGTCACGCGAAAGGATGCCTGTTCGATTCAGGTCAGATTCGTAAAAGAGGATAAGTAGCCATAGGTAAAGCGGACTATTTGCTAAATAGTTGAATAATATTCTTATGGGTTCGAACCCCATCTTATCCGATATTATAAATAATAATGATCTTATAGTCAAATGGTTAAGACATTAGACCTTCATTCTAATAGTACTGGTTCGATTCCAGTTAAGATTATATAAGTAATATATATATTTATAATATAATAATATGCAATATAGTGTAATTATAGGTAACACATAAGACTCATGATCTTATACTATACGTTCAAATCGTATTATTGCTATAATAATAATATATAAAAAATATATAAAAAGTTATAGCTTAATGGTTAAAGCAGATCACTCATAATGATCCAATCGGAGTTCAATTCTCTGTAACTTTAATATAAAATAATAGCCAATCTGGTGGAAATGGTAGACACGACTCACTTAAAATGAGTTACTTTAAAGTTTAGAGGTTCAAGTCCTTTGATTGGTATTTTATATTAATATTGAATTGTAGACTAATAGGTAAGTCACCTAGATTTGAGTTAGGTTTATGAAAGTTCGAATCTTTCCAATTCAATTATTATTAATTATTAATAATTAATAATATTTTAGTTACCATTCAATTAATATATTATACATAATAGGGTATATAGTTTAATGGTAGAACATTTGTCTTTTAAGCAATTTTATGTTGGTTCAAATCCGACTGTACCTATTTTATTAATTTAATATTTGAATTATTTATATCTCAGTATTGATATAGTTACCTTAGAGATATCTATATATTTATTTATTTATACTAAGGTTAAGTAAAATGATATATAATAATATACTTTTATAAGGAATCGAACCTTAATATAAAACTTAGAAGGTTTTTGTTCTACCAATTGAACTATAAAAGCTAAACTTACTTATATAAGTAATAATAGCGGATATAAGTTAATGGTAGACTCAATGACTTCCAATCATAAAGTATCTGTTCAAGTCAGATTATCCGTAAATATAAAATATCTAAAATGATGTAAAATATAATATAATATAATATAATATAATAAATAAAATATAAGTAATAATAATAAAGATATGAAATGAATCATTTAGTATGTAAGGGATTATTGAAGATTATAAAAGTTATATATTAGGAATATGGATAATAGAAAAAGTAAAAGAATCCATAAGTAAAAACAGAAGGAGAAACTAAATGAACTGAAACATCTTAGTAATTTAAGGAAAAGAAAATAACAAAGATTTATAGAGTAGTGGTGAACGAAATATAAGAAGTCAAAATAAGTAATATGTAATAGAGATAATATGTATGAAAGAAGTGAAACTATCACTAAGACTAAATACTAAAATATAAACAAAAATAGTACCGTGAGGGAAAATAAGAAATCAGTAATTTTATGAGCATAATAAAATATATAAAAAATATATATATAATTAGCACCTCTTGTATAATGGGTTAGCAAGTATATATTAATAGCAAGAAAGAAATTTCATAGTGAAATCAAGATATAAAACAATAAAAGGATGAAGTTATTAATATATGACCCGAAAGTCCATGATCTTATCATGATCAAGTGTAAGACTGAACTGGTTACTGTTGCAATAGTATCAGATGAATTGTGATAAGAAGTGAAATATCAACCATATGGACAGTTAGCTGGTTTACCACGAAATATATGTAAGTATAGCCATATAAAAAATTATTAAAAATCAAAAAAAGTATAGCACTTAACACTGTTTTAAAAGAAATAAGAAATTATGAATTTTGAATTATATGGGGGAATGTTAAATTTTTATCATCGGTGTTTAATCTCAGAAATAATAATAAATAAATATATGAGTCAGACTATCCGTGATAAGATGTATAGTCAACAGGGAAACAGCCCAACACAAGTTAATAAGGTCCCAAATAAAATAATAAGTGAACATAAGATATATATTATATAATACAATTAGTTAGTTGGTTTGATAGTAACTATCTTTTAATAAAAGTGTAATAACTTACTAATATATAAAAATAATATAATAAATATCATAAATATAACGGGTCTAAATTATTTAACCAATAACTTGTATTTATATAATATAAAAAATATAATATATAAATGATAGTGGTACATTTAATGAAAAGGAAAATATAAAAATAAATAAGAAGTAATTAAATAGAGAATGCTAACATGAGTAACGAAAATAAGGAAAAAACCTTATCATCTAATACATAAGGTATTACTATTAAATCGGTCCTTAAGTTATATAAGAATAAAAATATAATAATAATAGGAAATAAATGAGAAACAATTATATAAATCTAAAATAATAAAATTATTAAGATTTAATGTATATAATTCAAGAAAAAAAGAAAACCGTAATGTAGACCGACACAGGTATGTAAAGTAGAGAATATGAAGATGAATGGGAGAATTATAGTTAATGAACTCGGCAAAAATAATTCTAAATGTTAGTCAATACAGAATATTATATAAAAAATGAAATATGAAAATATAGAAAATGATATATAATCTCAGAAAACAAATAGCACAACTGTTTACTTAAAACATAGCACTATGCAAAAACAATAGTAATAGTATATAGTGTGAACTCTGCTCAATTGTAGTAAATAATATATTGTATGATAATTGTATAATATTTAATAGCTATAAAATAGCGGTCTTAACGTGAGGATCATAATGTAGCGAAATTCCTGCAATAAGATTTGGGAAATCTTTGTCAAGTGGGTTAAAACTATCAAACTACGGGGACGTCCTAAAGCTTATATCACCAAACCATATAGGAAACTATATGTGTGGCTGAAGTAATTACTCAGGTATGGTAACAGTATATAAGATATATGAAAATATAATGGATAATCGCGTATCTAAATCAAAGTTATTAATAAATAATTATGTAAAAGAGCAACGAGTAAACGGTAGTTATCATTAAAAAAAAATGATTAAGATGTACTCTAATGGCCTTTGAAAAAAGGTATCATATCAAAATCCCATCTAAACTTAGTAATATAAATCCTTTATTTGTAATAAAATTGATAAACCCTAAAGGTAATTATAAAAATTGGAAAAAGATAACAATGAAAGTAAATTATAAATTAATATATATAAAATATAGAATAATTTAGGAGGAATAGGTAACTATAACATTAAACCAAAATATAATATATATATATAATAATAAATAACTGAAATTGAAAATCAAACTAAGCATGATAAATTTGAGAGCTATGTGTCCGCTAAATACGGTCCTGCATGAATGACGTAATGATGCTATAACTGTATCAACTATAAACCCAGTGAAATTGGAATCGCGGTGAAGATACCGTGTACCCATAGAATGACGAAAAGACCCTATGCAACTTTACTATATATAGATAGATTGATATAATATTTATATTATTCAGAACTATTAGGTATTATATTATTAATAAGATGAGAAACCTATTATTTATATATATTATATCTTAACTAATGAATTTATTATTAATTGATTTATATATAATAAAAAATATATATATATTCTTAATAATAATAATAGTGACAATCTCTATATGATAGTTTGTGTGGGGCGCACATTTCAGCAAATGTATCTGAATATGTCCAGATTATAATTAATAAAAATATTAAAAAAAAATAATAATATAGTAAAATACTATATAAATAATAAAATATATTTAATAAATAATATTAAATTAAATAATAAAATAAACTATATGTGATAAAATTGATATAGAAATCAATTAATATAAAAATATTAATAAAGTGTAATAGCATAATCACATAATAATTGTAACACCTACAAGTGAAACAAGTATTTACGTATGGTATAGTGAACAATTGATACTAATTAGTATAGTACAATGATAACGAATAAAAGTTACGCTAGGGATAACAGGCTAATATGGTGAAAGAGTACAAATTGTAAACCATGTTTGGCACCTCGATAAAAAATATAATAATATTTACGATGTCGAGTATAAATAGGGTAATATACATAAAATTCCAAATATAATTAGGATAATATGTAGCTAATTATAATAATATATAATTAATAATATTATAATAGTTCAACGACTAATTAGTGAGTAATATAACAATAATCTAATCATGAACACCCTAAATATCATAAATAAATATAATAAATTATATTAAGATATTAAGATATAGTCTAAACAATTTAGTAATAAATTGAAAAAGAAATAAAGGTCGACTTAATCCATCCTATTGGTGCAGTAGCTAATAAGGGTTAGGCTGTTCGCCTATTAAAGGATTACATGAGTTGGGTTAATATTTAGCCCATTTTTTAATAACTGACTGAAAACGGTAAAAGCTAAGATTATTAAAAATTTTAATAATTATGCTAATACCGTGGGAAATTTAAATAATATATTATTAATAATATATTAGCTGTGAATCCCGTAACGACTCAATAATAATTGGACTTTTAATAAAATCTATAAATTTATATTATTTATAATATAAATATTAATTAGATAATTATATAAATTAAAGGTAAAACGTCAGCATTGTTTATAAAAATAAATAAGAATATTGTAAAAAAATTATATAAAATATAAAATAATAAATTCAAAAAATAAAAATCAAATAAAATGAATAATAATAATAAAAAATTAAATATCATAAATGATAGTTTTATTAGTGGTTTTACACAAGCAGATGGAAGTTTTAATATAACAACTCGTAAAAAAAAGGATAATATTTGATTATATCCTAGATTTGTAATAACTCAAAATGAATATAATGTATCAATATTACATGATATAAAAAAGAAATTTGGAATAGGTAATATATATGAGAATAAAAAAGAGAAAGTATTTATATATCAAGTAAATGGTATAAATGATTTAAATGATATAATAATACCATTTTTTATAAAAAATACATTAAGAGGAGAAAAACATAAAAGTTTTATAAAATTTAAAATAATAATAGAAACAATAATAAGAAAAGAACATTATAATAAAAAAATATTATTAAATTTAATAAATTTAAGTAAAAATATAAATCCATTAAATAAAAATATGGAAATATTAAGATATTTAAATAAATCAGAAATCGAATTGTGTAATAATGATATAAATCAAATATATAATAATAAAATAAATGAAGAATTAATAGAAAATCCAATAAATAAATTAAATATAAATTTTATACAAGGTTTATTTAATGGAGATGGATCAATAATAATATATTTTCCAAAATATAAAGAAATAAGATTAACATTATCTATAATTCAAGATATATATAATATAGAATTATTAAAAGAATTACAATTATATTTTAATTGTGGTAAAATATATAAAATATCAGATAAAGCAGTAAGATATGATATAAAATCAATAAAAGATTTAAAAGAAAAAGTATTACCAAAATTTAATAATGAAATTATAACATTAAAATTAGAAAAATTAAAAAAAATAAATGAGATAATAGAATTATTAAATAATAAAGAGGAAAATTATTTAAAAATAATAGATAAATCATATGAGGTAATAAATAATAAAAAGATAAAGAAAGAAGAATATAAATTAAAAATATATAAAAAATTAAAAATAACAATGAAAATATAGTCTAAATATTATGAAAATAATAATAAAATGTAAATACGTCGTGAGACAGTATGGTTTCTATCATCTATGGGTATGTATCAAATTAAACCTTATATTTAGTACGAAAGGATTAATATAAATCAATCAATGGTGTATCTATTGATTATATAATAAAAAATATCATTATATAAAAAATAGGTTTACCTTCTTTTGGAGGGTAAATTTAGATAGTAGTCATGGTAGAGTAGCTAAATTGATAAAAGATAAAAACTGATAGCATATCAAGTTTGAAATGGTTTTAAAAAGAGATACGAATTAATAAGTTATAGATAATAACTAATAGTCATTTACTTTAGCCTAGCTGAAGTATTGACATAGGATTTAATAAGATCCTAAATATAATAAATATAAATTGTATAATTATATATATTAATAATTTTAAAACTAAATGATTTCTTATCTTTATTATTATATTATATTAAATTAAATAAATATATAACCTTTTTATTTAATAATAATCAATTTAATAAATTAAAATAGATACAAGGGCTGATTAGGGAACCCTAGGGCCCAATAATAATAATACAGAATTGATAAAAAAAGCTAGTACACTACAGGTGCATTTTAGTTCCCAGAATAAAATAAATTATTCTAAATTAAATGCTATGCTACTTTATGAAATATATTCGACACATTCCTTCTCTTCACTTGTCAGAAACGGGAAAATACTCGTTGCGAAATTGCCAATATCTGACTGGACGACTTGCCTCGTCCAGTCCGCAATCATAGTTTGTGTTGTTAGATCGCTGCCTGCCCAAGTCCGCTGAATGCCGACCTGATAACCGCCTATGGATGTACCTATTATAGAAGAAGGTGGTGAAGGAAGAATTTGGGGTGTTGCCGCTGATTTGAAATTGTGCAGTTGATTATCTTGGTTTTGATATTGATCATTGCGAGACTTCGACGTGTATGTGTAATTATTGAGAAACCTGCTATCATTAGAATCCAGGATATGATTGTAATTGCCGACAATGAGCTCTCCTAGAAAAAGTTGTACTATCTTGAGGGAAGCTGAAATTTTAGAAGTAGAACGTGAACTTGGTAAGGGATCAACTTTGATAGCAGCTACCCGCGGATCATTCAGTCGGTAAAGTCTGCCTAGAGAAACAATATTTTCCCTGATTTCGTCGTGGCCACGCAATACATAGAAACTCTCCAGCCACTCGAAAACAACAATTTGTAACCCAGAAATGCCGTTCACCTCAGTTTCGGCTAGAATATTTATTATATCGGTAGCAGAAGAACCCATGAGTTTGCAAAACACAAGCAATAAACTTTCAATCAAAGTCCTTGATTTCGTCGTTCCAAGTCGTTTGACAGTGGCTTCCAACATTTGAGGTAAAACGTCCCCTAATAAGGTACCAAAGTTATTTACAACCGCGAGAACTAGCGTTCCAGAGTTATCACACAATGAGTCCGGCCAAAGTGGATCCAGTAGACGATCAGCGGCCATGACGACAAGCTCGACACCGTTACGGCCATCTTTTCCGGTCCAGGACTTGATTTGTTCTGTGGCATGCTCTGTCAGGAACGATAAAACCTCGGTAGCAACTTGCAATACTTTGCTGTCCAACGAATTTCTGACTAGTTGGCACACAGGGCCAAAAAAGGTTGCAACAATATCTTCTGGAAGTGGGTTCGGTCCATTATCAACTAGAACACTGAGAATGCTAAGAGAAAGAACTAGTTCCGGTGAATAGTCCCAGTCAGTGATAGAAAGAATACATTCCGCCAGTGGTGTTAAAGCATTCTTGCTAAATTCTGTGAATATGTTTTCCTGAGTGGCTGTTTCCGCAATTTCAGCCATGATATCTTGTATTTCATTCGTGAGCATTGTATTAGTCGGATCCCGTGAAACAAGTCTATAGACCAATTTGACAAAGTCAGGATTTCGTGCTGCTCGCGACAAGTCACATTCAGCGATAGCAACGAGGACTTCAACTAAAATGGCAGGGGTGTCATCTTGAGCTCTTTCGGAAATCAGACAAATCGATTGATATAGCATTTGCTCCTTTGACAGAAAATGATAATATGGGATTTCTAGGCAGTATTTTCGCATGGCCAAAATACAACTAATACGAACAGTGTCGTTAGGATCTCCCAGGGCAGCATTGGCTGTTGCTTCGAAAAGCGGTATTTTAATGCCGGTGGTGTCAATGAGATGTGTGAGTGAGTGACAGACAGAAGCCGCTGAAAGAAACGCACGAGAGCGTAAAAGAGAGTTGTTGTCTCGTTGAGCTTTTGATACCATATGAACAAACTGAGTGATTGTAGTGGACGTGAGGTTTGAGGTTTTGCTACCTTCTGCTAAAACACGAGCAAATAAATATAAACTACTTTCCTTGATCTTCCAAGAGTTGGTCTGGTGAGTTAATCGCTGTATGCAACTCCATAATAGCGGGCTGAAGTCGAAAGAGCCGGATTTGTCTATCGTGATCAAGCTTTCAGCGATTTGAGCACGCGTAAGAAGACCAGGAAAGTGGTCTGACTCCTCTAAAACAAACTGATCCATGTCTTCCTCCCATGACTCTTTGAACTTTGGGATCTGGGCCAAACGTATGAGAAGGCTAATAAAGTCTGGCAGTATATCAGAGAGCTTTGTGACTACTGAGTGTAACTCAACGGACATGGATAAAAATTCTACTTGCTCTAGTATCAGATTGTCGACGCTGAGGTTGGGGTGAACGAAAAAGTTGTTTGCTTTGGAGAAGTCTACTTCTTCTTCTTCGTCACTACTTTCGCAGTCGTTGGCGACATATTTGAGTTCATAATATGGCAAGACGTGGCAAGTTCCTTGAAGGGTGGCTTCAAAAATGGCCAAAGTATAGTGGCTTGCTAAGCGAGGGAGAGCAGTCAGGAGTTCCTTGTAAGTTTTTAGAGATTCGAGCTTGAGATCGATATAACCAGAGTCCTTTGGATCGGTTGGCATTCCAATATATTTTATGAGCAGAGGTATCCATTGGTCAAGCACTGGAGCAACAAACGTGCTTGCAAGGGGAGATTGACATTCTTCAGCAATTAATAGAAACTCCACGCATTCTCTGAATACCTCGATTGCAATCGCACTGGCATGTGGGCTATACTTGCCATGATTCTCAATGCCAGGTGAGTATGGAGAAGCAGCCACATTGTAGATTGCTGCCGATATGGAAGGTCCAACAAGGTCGAATTGCGGCTCAGTAATGTGCCCGCTTACGAGCTCTTTGATGGCAGATAGGGCACCAAAAACTTGAAAACAAGTGCCATACTTCATGATATGGAGGAGATGGTCCAGCAGATCGGGCCATTCGTCAGGAAAATTCCCAGTCACAATTTGGGAGATCAGTAGAGCAGACACCGATCTGACTTTGCTTTTGGAAAAACCCAGTAAATTGAGCAAGCAAGTTCTGAGGTTTGCTTTAACATGAGCAGAAATGCAAGAGTTGTTTTTGGCTTCCGCTGCAGAGGGTTTCCACGATTTGGGAATAATGGTTTTGAGGATCAATAAGGCAGACTGGATGGTGCTGACAAGGGTTGTTTCGTCGGCTGCGAGACTCGTTTGGCCCTGCTGGCTATTCGAAATGACTGCTAGGAGCCCTGATACCAGGTCATCTGCGCTGGATTTCCGCATTGCCTCCAGTTGTTTTTCGGCATTGTGGGCCTCACCCCTGTTGATGAGCTGAATGAGCGAGTCCACAGTTTGAACGTTCATTGAAGCGTAGGAGGGGGGAAAGGTAGATATATCGGGGTATGGTGGGGGATTGTGGAGGCAGACCAACGGAAGCTTACTCTATAGATGTATTACTCTGTCCCGGGATTCACACAAGTCTCAACGTCAAAAGCCCTTGAATCAATGTAAGGTAGACGAGAAAGTAAAACTGCGAGACTTGTTTTGAGGTGTGTTGGATGGAAGAGTTGAGGATTTGGCAAGGTTTCGATGTTTTTTTTTTCCGAAGGACAAAGAACCGAAGGAGGGACGGAACACAATGAATCATACATTTTTTAGCTTTTACCTTTTTCAGGTAGATAAATGCACATATGCAGCCTTCTGGTCCTGTTTTGTGTTTTTGCGCCTGGTTTCTACACTACTCTACCAACTTTACCCGAGGGCAAGGGTCTTCTTGCCCTTATCTGCACCAAGGCAATCAAGACTGCACAAAACATTATTCCAAGGCATTTGCCGGTGACGATGATGTTCCCAGCACAGCGCTCTACCACAGGGTGTGCTAGATTTACGTTGGTCCTGAAGTAATTTCTACCACGAAGCGGCTCTGCCGAGTGAGCCCGCTGCTCTCAGGGAGCCCGTGAGAGCTACACCCACCGCGCAGTAAATGTGTCTAGTCTGACAAGCTGCCGTAGCAAGGCTATTCTCTGAATCCAGCTGCAGTGCAAACGCTCAAAGCTGAGAGGTACCTCATGACTCGCAGGTATAATGGACTCTAAGCGGCTTAACTGGAGTCAGTTCGTCTCAGTCTCATCTCATCTCACATACCCTAGCCTAGTCCAGACAAACCTAGCCTATGTTAGAGTCCCAATCTCTTTTCCCTCAATCTTAGCTTTGTCGCATCTGAGTTTATTCAAGCATGTGAATCCATTGTTGTCAAAAGATCAAAACAGAACTGTGGTCAATATCAACACTGGGAGATACAATGTAAAACAAAAATCCCGAGCAGCATTATCTTCGACACCCACCATGATTTCGGCTTAAACTCCTAGTAAAAGTTATCCTCTTTGTAAAAGATATTGTGCTCCACCTCATAATCGGTATTTAAACCTCTCTTTCAAAGTCTGGTTGTCCTTTTTTTTTTTGTTGTTGTTGTTTCGTTTCGTTTCTTGGTCTTCCAAGCTGGTGTTCTGCATGCTGCAGAAACAACGAAGAGTAAATCTATATGGTGTGCATTCTGCAGTGCTTGCGCCGTCTTTTATAATGAAAGTTCACTTTGTTTGATTGGTTTTGATTTTTTTTTTTTGACCTTTTTGACAATTTTATGCTGGCAACTATTTCCTGGAAGAAGAATTTGAAACACCTGGTGTTTGGTTGAATTGCATAAAGTAGCTAATTGACCAGTAATTAAATCCTGCTATTGTCGCTCAGCGCCGAGACGCACTTCAGCAACCAGATCGGCCTTGGAGTCCTCTTCTTTTTCCTCGTGAGCTTTCAAAACCTTTCAAGCATAAGAAGACCTCAACTGAACTCTCATATTTTTATCACCACTTTGAGCTCCTTTTCAAATTTATAACCTCTATCCCAAGAATGGTCATTACGGTTACCCATTCTACTTCAAAATTGGCCTTACTCTCCAGCTTCAGTGCGGTACCGTCCTGCTGAAGGGCTTTTCATCGTGTTTGACAAGAACTATTTGTTAAGCTCTGTGTTCGCTGGAAAAAGCTCCAGCCGTCTGCCCTAACCCACACACCCCACAATGAATTGTTGTGTCTCCCAAAACTCCAAAGAGCTTCTCTTTCTCTTTTCCTTCCTTTCTCCTCCAGTTGCTTTTCCCCTTTCTGCCCATTTTTACTATCCTTATCTTTGTCTACAATGCTTCGTACTATCGGGCGCCGCTCGGCATCGTCATTGTTGAGAGCAACCGCTCTTCGTGGTTTGTCTCATTCGCCTGCCTCAGCACTTGTTGGATCCAGTCGTCTGTCCGAAATCTCTCAGAGATCCTCAGCCCGAGTCTACTCGACCCGATCCACCGTCATTCAACTTCTTGACAACATTGGATCTAAACGTGAAGTTGAGCAATATCTCAAATACTTTACCTCTGTTTCCAGGTCAGTTTTATTTTAATTTTTCATTTCAAGATGATTTCTCGGTGGTCTTTTTTTGGGGTTTTTTTTTTTTTTTTTTTTTCTTCAATCTCAATTTTGAGTCATTCTAAAGATCCCATATCCGAGCAATTACGAAAAAAAAAATTTAAAAACAATGACTAACTAAAAATATTTTGCAGCCAACTGTTTGCAGTTATTAAGGTAGGTGGTGCTATCATCACCGATTCACTAGAGCAACTTGCTTCTTCATTAGCGTTCCTCTACCATGTTGGTCTTTACCCAGTGGTTCTTCATGGCACTGGTCCTCAAATCAATGAAATCTTGGACGCAGAAGGAATCATTCCAGATTACATTGATGGAATCCGTATTACTGACTCTCGCACTATGAGTGTTGTTCGTCGCTGCTTTTTGGAACAGAACCTCAAACTTGTTGAGGCCTTGGAAAAGTTGGGTGTTCGTGCTCGACCTATCACTGGCGGTGTTTTTTCAGCTGAGTATCTTGACAAAGAAAAATACCATTTGGTGGGAAAAATCACATCCGTTGACAAGACCCCGATTGAAGCATCCATTGCCGCTGGTGCCCTTCCTATCTTGACTTCATTGGCAGAGACAACAGATGGCCAAATCTTGAACGTTAACGCTGATGTTGCGGCCGGTGAGCTTGCAAGAGTCACTGAGCCCTTGAAGATTGTTTACTTGAATGAAAAGGGAGGACTCATTAATGGCGCTACGCAGGAAAAGATTTCTGTCATTAATCTTGATGAGGAGTACGAGAACCTAATGAAAGAATCTTGGGTCAAGTACGGAACTAAACTCAAGATTAAAGAAATCAAGGAGCTGTTAACTTACCTTCCCAGATCTTCTTCTGTTGCCATTATTTCGGTTAACGACTTGCAAAAGGAATTGTTTACCGACTCTGGCGCTGGCACATTGATTCGTCGCGGATACAAGCTCATGTCTCGTGACAACCTTGAGCAGTTTCCTTCCAAGGAAGCTCTTAGAACTGCTTTGCAAAGGGACTCCGATATTCGGGACAACAAGATTTCAGTAGCTTCTTACTTGCGAGAGCTTGAAGGAATTTCATTCAAGGCATATGGTGATGAGCCTTTGGAAGTTCTTGCCATTGTCAAGAACGCCGAGTCTGGCATTCCTGTTTTGGACAAATTCTTGTCGAGCAAGAACGGTTGGTTGAACAACGTTACCGATAACATCTGGTCTGCCATGCGAAATGACTATTCCCAGCTACAGTGGGAGATTTCTGAAGAAGATGAGAACTCTGGGTGGCATTTCGACAAGGCAGATGGCTCCTTTGCCAAGAATGGACGTATTCTTTTCTGGTATGGCATTGAAAGTCCTGAAGAAGTCTCCAAGCTTATCAGAGATTTCTCTGCTCGTGTCACTCATGCTTCTCTTACTGGAAGATCTAGTGGTGCTTCTGCTCCCAAGATCCAAACCCGCTCATTCTCTACGTTTAGACGTCCTGTGACTGCCTCTTCATTCTCTGGATCCACCTTTGGTCTTAATGGTCGACGATCTTACTCTACCAACCCTAATCCTCCTTTAAAAGAGGGAGTTAATACAAAGCCTGCCAAAGTTGCCTTAATTGGTGCCCGTGGATACACTGGGCGTGCCTTGATTGACCTCATTGACTCACATCCCTACCTTGAACTATCTCATGTCTCATCCCGAGAGTTAGCTGGTCAGAAACTTTCGGGTTATAGCAAGGCTGAAATTATTTACGACAATCTTCAGGTTGAAGACATTAAGCGTCTCGAGGAGCGAGGCGATGTTGACGTATGGGTCATGGCTCTTCCCAACGGTGTGTGCAAGCCCTTTGTTGATGCCATTGACACCGCCAAGTCCGCCAAAAAATCCGTCATTATTGACTTGTCTGCTGATTACCGTTTCGACAACACCAACGAGTGGCTTTACGGCTTGCCTGAGCTAGTTGACAGAAGCAAGTTTAGAGACGCCCGCAAGATTTCTAACCCGGGCTGCTATGCCACCGCTGCTCAAATCGGCATCAAGCCCATTTTGGAGCACATCGCTGAGGGTCAACAACCTACCATTTTTGGTGTCTCTGGTTATAGCGGCGCTGGTACCAAGCCCTCTCCTAAAAACGATGTTGAGAACCTGGCAAATAACCTGATTCCATACTCCTTAACTGATCATATTCACGAAAGAGAAGTTTCTCGTCAGCTTGACACACAGGTTGCTTTCACTCCCCATGTTGCCCAGTGGTTCCAGGGTATCTCTCACACCATTTCTATTCCTCTCAAGACCAAGTTGACATCTCGTGATATCCGTAACTTGTACCAGGACAGGTATGCCGGTGAGAAGCTGATCCATGTCACTGGTGAGGCTCCTTTGGTAAAGGATATCTCTGGCAAGCATGGTGTCGTTGTTGGTGGCTTTGGCGTGTCTTCTAGACAAGACCGTGTTGTCGTTGTTGCTACAATTGATAATCTTCTTAAGGGTGCTGCGACTCAATGTCTACAGAACATTAACTTGGCATTGGGATACGGAGAGTACGATGGAATTCCATTGGAATTGACTATCCGTGGATAACTTTTATAACCAAATACATATATACATATATACATAGACAAGGAGAGAGAGAAAGATATATATACTTGACCAAATTAAAATAATTTCAAATGAATAATTGCGCGTTGCCAACGTTACTTACTATAGTTGTTTTATTTTTAATTCAAATGATATATAAACATGTATAAAACGATAGACTAAACTATCAATGAAATAAAATATTAATAAAAAATAAGAAAAGAACTCCTCAAATACCCAATTATAAGAGATGAAAAAAAGAAGTCAAAACTTTCCCGAAACCCATAATAATTCACCCCCCAAAAAACAAAAAATAATAATAATAATAATAATAATAATAAAAAGTTTGTGTCTTAAGACAGTTTTATGCAAAAAGTGCAAATATCAATACAACAGCACTCAAGTAAATGGTGGAGTAAGCTGGGCTGAAAGAAGTTGAGGCAGAGTTAGATTGGCCGACAGACCCGGTACCATTATTATGGACTGGAACAACGGTGGTTGTAGAAGAACTGTGAGTGGCTGCAGAAGTAGTGGGAGTAGCAGTAGAAGAAGCTGTGGTATAAGAAGTGGAAAAACCCTTGGACTCGAAAGAACTAGTCAACACTTCGAAAATGGTAGATGCAGGCGTGCTTGACTCAGAAACCGCAGAAGAAAATGTACTAATTACAAGAACTAATGTGGTGGTAGATAGAGGTTCTGAGGATGTTGCAGTTGATTCAATGCTGGTACTGGAGACTTCTGAAAAGGAACTGACAGTAGATGGGGTAACGGAAGAAGAAACTAAAGAAACAGTAGTTGTTTCTGAAGCTGATGGAATTGTGCTAGTCGCTGATACAGTGGATTCAGACGTACTAGCTGAGCTGGATAGCAACAAAGATTCACTCTCAAAGTTGAATCCTGAGGTAGCAGAGATTGTAATGGGAGAGTTAGCAAACGAAGGTATAACAGAAGTAGTGGCAATGGAAATAGTAGAAGTGGAAGAAATACCGCCATCACTTCTAATTCGCGATTTGTCTACACAACCGATAAAAAAGGAGCCATCAATTAAACGACCTTGCGGCTCGCCGTTAACAACCTGGTTTAATGAAAGTCGAATAGGGACGGAGGGAAAACAAAGTTGAGAATCGGTTTTACTCGTTGCTGTATTAGAATATGCGAGGTTAGCATAGTACTTTGAGTCAGCTGTATTGTATACAACAGATTTGTTTGCAATTTGTCCATCGCGACGACCAACAATGTCAACAAGAGACCAGGATTCATTCAACGCAATCACAATTGAAGATGACAAAGCATAGTCATTTCCAATTAGGTGTTGAATGGAAGTTACATCGCCTGAAAAGTTGCCCCAATCTTGCGCACAAACAGCGGAAGACATGGCTATAAGAGAAATGACTGCACTCTTAAAAACCTGCATTGCTATATTTTCAGAAATTATTCTAACTTGTAGATGAGTATTAGTGGAATGAATTAGTGTCAAAGTTTCTTCAACTAGTCGAAGAAGTTGGTTTTATTTCGTCTTGTTGTCAGTTTTGCTGCAATAGAACAAGTGGAGCCAGTCTTGATATTTATATAAAGTCTTTTTTCCTAAAAACACACCATTAAATGGAGGTTCACTGCCATTGCCTCTATGAAGTCTGCAGCTGTGACATAGTTCAGCGTGGGATTCCAGTCTGGCGCCAATAAATTATGAGAAAGTTGATTGTGGAGCTGGCGCCCACATAAGAAGCCAGCCTTTTAACTTTCGAGCAGCAGCAATGCGGAAAGCTGAGACGCACAATAATTATACTGCATTTACTGCTGCAAGCCAAAGAGGATTGCTTATGGCGCTGAGGCATTCTTGTGAATGGGTTTGATGCACTGCAGAGTTAGAAATCGAGTACTGAGACCTGGGTCCTGGTGAACAGGCGTTTTTCATGACTGCAACTTGAAGCCACTAGCTCCTGGATTTTTAAGTGGAACATTCTGCAGCTTTTCGCCTTTGCATAACGACGCTACAGGAATTTTGGTGGCTGGGTTTTAGACAACACTTCCATCAACTTGAATAGGATTCACGGAAGCGCTGCATAGATAGATTGTCATAGCTTATTTTCATAACATTTTCCGTAAATGGTAATTTCCAGGCTGCCAGAAAAAAATTGCTATAATAACTCCCATATGAGCCGCACTTTTAGAAATTAGGAGTTCTACAGTGTACGGCTAACGTACCAAATATTGGGGAGAAATAAAAAAAGAGGCTGGATCAAAGAAAAGCATGCGAAAGGTTTCAATTCCATCAAAAAAACTGCAAATGTTGACGAACTTCCTCTGTTTTCCGTTACTCAGGGATCAATGACTTTTCTACATTTTTCCTCCAACTTTGGTTAGGCTCGCAGACGAGGCGTTTCATTAATATTGCGTTAAAACTCTGTAGGAAATCCACCGGCATGCTCTGCAAACCAACCTGCCAAATATATATGTATATATCAAGTAAAAAAAGCTTTAGGACTCAAATTGGCTCTCAAAAAATATTAAGAATATAATTTTTAACTCAAAGGTGAATTATTAACGAAGGCTAGCCATCTCATTTTACGTCGCATATGCACATTAGTAGACGCTAATTCAGTTTTTTCTTGGGAAGCGATTATGATAGCAAATTCACGGATCCATTCTAAAAACTACTCTAATCATTCTCAACAAATGTTAATAATGTAAATAAATCTATTAAAGCTTAATATATTACACATTCTAGTCAATGACTACGTCAAGTGGCAAAAGCCATTCAGCACCAAACCACATTTGCCCAAACCTTCGAAGCGAGCCTCGCTGGAGTGACCCGCGAGGGAATCCGACATCTACAACATAATGAGTCCAGTCACCAGGAGACACAGCACCAGTCAAGTACGCGTTTTTGATTCCCGTTAACGGAAGACCGCAAGATAAAACCCATTTTGCGTTAATGTGGCTGATAGATGTGCTTCCAGGAAGACCCGTGGCGCTATCCAAGCCAGACGGGATGTCCAACGACACAATTGCTGCCTTTTGTTTATTGTTGGCCCAATCAATGCATGACTTGACAGTCTTCACATCTTGCTCCAGCAAATCATCGAATGCCACCTGATACCCCTGTAGTCCGTCGATAATCAACTCAGGAGGACTATCAGTCATTTTCAATTCACCCAAAAATTGCTCAAAACGACCCACAATAGTTCCTTTACACGACCCCAACGCCTTGAGCTGAATTTTGATTTCGGCAAGAACCTCATCTGCTCCGCTGCGTTGGGAATCCTCCATGCAACCAACAGTGACTGCAATGATACGAACTTGACGATTGGCAAGGTGGCGAGCTGCTGCCAGCGCACGAGCCCCCGTCCGTGAGTTTCCAACAAATACTACCACTAGTGGTCGCGAGTTGTGGTTACCATAGTTAAAACGTGCAGAACCTCCCAGTGATTGTAATGCGAGACGGGCAACACCTCGACCAGCGTTTTCTGTGAGAATATCCGCTGGGATACCAAATGATTCAGACATGAGCCGCTCCAACTCAACCATCTGGACGGGAGAAGCACATAGACAAGCTTTTTTGGTGTTTGTAGCCACCAACTTGACGTCATCAGCTTGGAGTTGTGGCCGTGAGAGTCTGCGCATAGGAGGAGCTGGTGGAGCAGCCAGAATTTCAGATATAAAACTTTCAGCATCGTCGTCATCACCAAATGCGTATTCTCGATTGTGTGCTTCTTCATCGGAGAGCTCCCATTCTGAAGTTTTGTTTTGAATAACCATTTCTTTGTGTCCATATTTTACCTGGCCATTAGATGCCACTGTACGACCAGGAATTACACCCGGCTGAATTTTATTAAATGCCACTAGTCGATCGCTAGGAAGAGTTGAATCACTCTGTCGAATCTCGTTAAACACGACGGCTTTGTCAAATCGCTCAAGGTTCGCCTGAAAGTCGAACTCGGTATCCTTGAAGTCAGTAACATCCTCCGTCGCCCAGCCATCACTTTCGGTGCTAAAGTATTGTGCTCGCTGACGGCCATTACCGTTACGTCTCCTTGTCTTGTTTCTGAGCGTCCTACTGCTTCCAGGCCGGATTGGCACGGGATTATACTGATGAGGGATATTTGCGACTTGTGCATAGTTTGAGCTATCGTTTCGGAACTCAGAAGCGGTGTATGGATTTTCATCCACAGAGCTTTCGTCGGAGGAATTGTTGTAATCTGCCGTTTGCTCAAAGGTAGAATTTGTTGGAAATGAAGGTAGCGCTATGGGATGAGAGGGGGAGGCAATGGCAACCATAGGAGTAGCCGATAAAATAGCAGGGTCCATCAATTGAGGCTGTACTGGCTGAGAAATTTGACTTGAAGCTGGAGTTGGTGTTGATTTATTCGAAACTTGCAGCGATTCATAGTAATGCGGCGTGGAGGAACGATTGGCTTCTTGAGTTGTCAACGCCGAAACCATTTCAAGATCAACTATATCAGAGCCGTTAAATTCAAAGGTATCGCGAGTTATCCCAGACCCTTGAAAAACAACTAGCCAAGGCAACTGTTAGCCCATGTACAAGAAATAATAATTTGACATTAAAAGTATACGCACCATTACTGAGAGAAAGCCTGCCATTAACAACATCAGTAACAAGGCCAACGACAGTCGAGCCGTCAGTTAAGGCTACTTGTACCGTCAAGCCTTTGAATTGAGAAGCCATATTTTTTGGGGTAGATATTAAAGAAAAGAAAGAAGGGACGCAATCAATGTTAGGAAAGGAAGTATTCCATGACAAGAAAATCTTGCCAGATAACGTAATATGATTACATAACAACCACAAATCATTTACAGATATAAGTGAAAACTCCCAAAACCAGCAATTAGAACCATTTCGCCATCAGTGTCAATATATAAACACATTATACCAACTCTCTTTCACAACACACGTTGTGACCATTCACTCTATCTCATTGCATCTAGCAATCTCATATTGGTAAAAGTGATTTTTTTAACTTGTTAGGACGCTTATTTTGGACGTATTTTGTTTGCTAGTAGAGGCCATGGGAGGGTGCTGCAGTTTTTGCTTCGGGAATAGTCATGAGGATGGCCCACATCCGCAGTTACTAGACGAAAATGAGCGAGAGGCAGTGTCTTTACTGCTTCACTATTTGGATCATGTAAGTATTAATTGATCTCTGTTTTACGTTGCTAACATTTACTTTAGAGGGAAGATGTGGACTTTTTTACTAATGGCCCGCTTAACGCGTTGACAACTCTTGTTTACTCACAGAACCTTGAACTGCAACGAAGTGCGGCACTGGCATTTGCAGAGATCACAGAAAAATGCATTCGCCCGGTGAGCCGGGATACTCTTGAGCCAATAATATTGTTGTTGCGGAGCTCAGATGTGGAGATTCAGAGAGCGGCAGGCGCTGCTCTAGGAAACCTGGCTGTTAACAGCGAAAACAAAAAGTTGATTGTGGACATGAACGGACTAGAGCCACTGACAGAACAAATGAGGTCACCAAATGTTGAAGTACAATGTAACGCAGTTGGATGTATGACCAATCTGGCCACCCATGAAGATAACAAAGCCAAGATTGCCCGGTCTGGCGCACTCAGACCATTGACCAAACTCGCACGGTCTAAAGATATGCGCGTTCAACGAAATGCCACTGGAGCACTGCTGAATATGACGCATTCAGATGAAAATAGACAGGAACTAGTAAACGCGGGAGCTATTCCTGTGCTTGTGTCGCTTCTTTCCTCAACAGACCCTGATGTCCAGTACTATTGCACAACCGCGCTAAGCAATATTGCTGTGGACCAAGAGAATAGAAAAAATCTGTCGAAGACGGAGCCTCAACTCGTATCACATTTAGTCAAGCTCATGGGATTTTCTTCGAGCCCGCGCGTACAATGTCAGGCAGCCTTAGCTTTGCGCAATCTTGCATCCGATGTCAACTATCAGCTCGAAATTGTACGCTCTGACGGGCTTCCATATCTTCTTGAACTTCTTCAGTCGTCACCTACACCTTTAGTTCTCGCTGCCGTTGCATGTATCAGAAACATATCCATTCATCCGTCAAACGAGGGCGCAATAGTGAGTGCAGGGTTTTTGAAGCCGCTGGTTGATCTCCTGGGAAAGTTTGACAACGAAGAGATTCAGTGCCACACTGTATCGACTCTGCGAAATCTGGCAGCTGCATCGGAACAGAATAAGGTTGAAATAGTTGCGGCTGGCGCTGTTCAAAAGTGTAAAGAGAAGATTTTGACGGCTTCTATTACTGTTCAAAGTGAAATGACTGCTTGCTTGGCGGTGCTTGCTTTGGGTGATGAACTGAAAAGCACTCTTTTCGATCTAGGCATTATTGATGTTTTGGTGCCATTAACGCGCGCCAACAATATTGAAATTCAAGGTAACAGTGCTGCTGCGCTAGGAAACTTGTCCTCTAAAGTCAGTAACTATGACCCCTTCGTCAAAGCGTGGGAGTCACCTGCTGGAGGAATCAAAGGTTTTTTAGTTGCATTTTTGACTAGTCACGAGCCAACGTTTGAGCACATTGCAACTTGGATGATCTTACAATTACTTGAAAGCGAAGACAAACGACTTAAGGCAGCATTTTTGGACTCTCCGGAGATTTTAAACAGTATCCGCAAGCTGGCGGCAAAGGAGCCTGGTGACCCCGTAGGCGAGGATAACCATACGTATGCTTCGCAACGTGCTGTTCCTGCACTAGCTAGTAAGATTGCGGCATTGTTGAAGTAAAGAACATTGTATGAACTATCAAGTAATGTATTATTAATATTGACTTTAAGCTAGTTGACTTGACAGAAGGTGGGTGAAAAGAGAGGAGGACAGTTTCTTACTTGAATATTCATTCCATTTATACTACCTACTGAAATCCATTTCGTGGTAAAGTAGGATGACTTATTTACTTGCAAAGTTAATTAAGCACGGACCATTTATTTTGGCCCATAGAGAGGAATTCCTGGGAATGGAATAGAGCGAGAAGTACAGTAACAAAAAAAAAAACTACGAGCATTGCAGAGGTTACATAAATACATGTGGAGAAGCAGATTTTTTAACACGCATGACTGTTGTGGTAAATGACAAGCAGATGTATGCAAAGCATCGTTTATCCTTAAGCCGACTGGTTTTCAACACACACGTTACAGGGTCTGATTGTCCATTTACAAAACTCGCATATGTCAAATTGCAAGTTTCTAAGATATACTTAATTGCGCTGCTCCAGGGAGCTTCAGGAAGAAGTCGCGCGCAATAACAGGCACAGAGGCTTTTCATTATAGATATAGAGACTATTTGCTTGTGACCAACTACCGTAACTTTTGCTATTTCTGAAAAAAGGGCATGATGAGATCGGCAATTTAAGAAAAGTAACTTGAATCTCATTTGCTTGATCCCAGTTTGTCTTCGATAGAACACTAAAAGAGAGCTTGAATTACGCCAGCATTTGAATCCAGATAGCTCCAAACGGATTTGACAAGCGACTTTAAGTTGGTTTATTATTATGGCAAGGTTTAGACATGAATACAGTATACTTTTTAAATGATAAAGGTGCTAATAACAGTATGAATACCGTCTTTCAGGCATTTAGTTCGGTAATCGTTTTAGAAAGACTGTCAGCTAAAACAAACCAGTGACATTCGAGAACTCAGCCAGAACCTTATCTGCTTGAAATAGGAAAGTGTCACAAAATGTTAATTTATTGGCAAAGCTTTTCGTTGAACAAATGTACCAAACTAAATGCTCTAGTAGTAAAATAATTTTCCAACGATGTATGCTTAGCGCCATTCCATAACGTTCAAATGACAAAAACGTGAAGGCGTTACTTTCCTTTTAGGAATGTATAACTAACTTTACAATTCAGAAATTAGTCTGCCATGTCGCTTTGTTAAATTCCTCATACCTCTTCCATGGCCCGTTTCGTACCTCAGGTCAGTGCGTTTACTGCTTTTCGTAGTAATTGTCAAAGTCTATACAGTACTAAACCGTTTACAATCTGGCCTTATATATATATATAGGAAAAATTCTTTTAATATTTCAATATTTTTTTTTGATCAACTTCCCTATCTGCTGTCTCTAAACTTTTATATTTCATGCTAGTCCTCTCAAATTAAGCAATTTAGGGTAAAAAAGCCATGACCGTAAGGTAGGAGCAAGTCACATCCAATTCTTGGCGACTTGACATACTCTGAATACAAGAAGAATGGTGCCTGATGATGAAGAAACAGAAAAAGAAAACGTATATCTCTGCTTCTTTTTGGCATTTCTTCTAACCTGAATGAGCGCCGTACATTACGTCTGGACACTAAATGATTTAGGTCTGGAAGTCTTCTGGACTCACTCATTTAAAGAATCATCCGATATGAAAATCAGGAAAGGTTAATACCATAAAAAACGTTGTAGAATTCTCATTACTAACATGACCGTCAACTCCTAAAAACTAAATAAAGCAAAACATATAGCTAGCTATTGTCCTATCATGATAAAAGATTGGATATGCTAAGTTGATTAGATACCCCGGATACAGCAGACTTCTCCTTTACACTTGTGGTGATTTCCGCCAGCTTACTGTTAATTCCTGGTAAGTGATGGTCATGGCTGCTTACTGAACTGCTGCGGCGCGCACTACTGGTGCTGTTAGAGCGTCCCCAGGACTCGAGAACCTCGGACGGCGGTCGCGAAAAGCTGTTACTCCGGTCTGGTGTGCTACTTATAGGCGATAGGGGCGTCGATACGCCGCTGTGAATGTTGTTATTGTAATTGTTCAAGTTAGTGTTGTTGTAGTGATTTTGCTTGGGTGAAGGCGCGGGATAGCCCCCAACGCTATGGCGCTTTGCAAATGGGTTGTTCAGGCTGTTTTTAGGCGGATGGGTGAACTGCTGCGAGGCACCATTGGAGCATGGCAAAGAGTTTTCGTTGGAAACGCTGGCCAATGCTGTGGTAGCAGGTAAGGTCAACAATGTAGGAGGAGGAGGGGAGTTTGAAGACCCCGCCATCGGAGGCAGCAGGGGAGTATGCTGTTGTGAGTTATTATTGTTGCTGCTACTGCTGTATAAATGGTCAGGAACCACGTGCGAATTTCGCCGCGAGTCCGAGGCACCAGCTAATGAGTATTTTGATAGGGAATGTGATGCAGCAGACAGAGGGTCTTCATTATCGGAAGCTGAAGACAGACCCCCGTCAATAGAGCTCGTGCGAGACTTGTACCCGCTAATGTTGTTGGTTGCTGAAAATTTTCTACTGTATGGAGTATTTCCGTAGAGCTCGTCAGGACGCTTGCGAAAGGGGGAGTGCAAAAAAACGCTTGATGACCGAGACGAGCGGCGGGAAAACCAGTCCGCAGCCTGTGGTTGTGCAGCCACTGAGCCCTGGATAGGAGGCAGCGATGAGGCGGGGTATTGGTCGATAAGGGCTTTGACCTGCTGTTTTTGGTGGGGATCCACGTTGGAGGACGTCTGGACAGCAGAGGACTTGCGAAAGCCCGAGGAATCTGATGTGTATGCCGAGTTAAACACCACAGGGCCTCTAGCACCAGCCAGTGGAGGAGAGGAAGATGTGTGTGTAAACTGGTTGGCGTGTATGTTTGGTAGCGATACTCTATGATGATAAGCAACCTGCTGGTGGTCGAAAGGTCCAGTAGAAGCAGGCGGAGGAGGACCTGAGTGCATAGGGGGTAATGTACGGTCTCGCTGCTGGCCACCGTTCATTGAGAAGTGTGGGTTAAACAGAGGCGCTGGCGCGTACTGGTCAGGAGGCTGAGACTGATGATGAGAAAGAGGAAGTCCGCCTTGAGCTTGCTGACTCCCCAGAGACTCAGCATGAGGGTCCACAATAGAAGCCCTTCGTCGACGGTTAGCTCCTCCATTCCACCAGTTTTTAACAGCGTTGTCAGACCTTCCGTTGAGATGCCGCGCGATTTCTGCCCATTTTTTTCCATACTGGCCAACGAGCTGCTCAATGTAGAGGCCTTCCTGGTCCGTGATAGGGGAGTGGTTAAGCGTGGGTTTCAAGTTCTGGTGATATCTTTCACGACACTGCTTTGGGGTACGAGTCGTAAGCATTTGAGAGATTCGGACCCAGTTTGTCGGGCCATGGTCTTCGATGAGCGACATCAGCCTGTTGTCCTCGCCGGGAGACCAAGGTCCCCGGCGGGGCGGCATAGAAGATGGAGATTCAGCCGTTTTGAAGGAGTATTAGGGAGGACTTCTGAGGACCTCCGGGGATGCTAAAGGAGTTGGATGAGAACAAGTTCAGGCGGAAATATCGATGGATGGTTTAAAGAAGAAAAGAGAAGTTGGAAATAAAAAATAAAAAAATAAAAAAGTCGAGAAAAAAAAAAAGTTTAAAAAATTGAGAAACAAAGAAAATTGCAAAATTAAATTCAGCGGCATCGGAAACGGCGGCGATGAGGACAAATATGCGCTGAGACCAAGATCAACCTAAAAAACCAGGAACAACGGTTTGGTCTTTGCAGCAAAGGGTTGGCAATGGCAAATATAGCCATGAGCAAGACTGCCGTCGTCGATACAGCTACGGGAAAGTGTATGCCTATGCTACAATGGCCCTCTGGGTCGTTATCGTGTACGTTAATAAGGTCCTGGCCAAGAAAAGCAAGTCCCCACCAGTCTCTGTCCAAATCCAAACCAGCTCTAGGCCCTCTACTCCACCCGTTTAAGTTTACTCTTTAATCTTATCCCAGACGAATTCCATTCCTGTTTTACCGAGATGAACGCGGGCGTTTCATGGTAGATGTGAAATTTATGGGCATGAATATGTGCCATGAACAGACCCAAACGTCCCTTGGTATTCATGCGATAGGGCTTCTACGCGCGCGGTGTCTTTTTAACTTCCAAGTTGATCACTTATAACTCAACTAGTAGTTTGCTTATACTTCAACAATCAAATGCTTTTCTAGTCGCTAATAATCATCATCGTCGTGGCCATGGTCAAATAAATAATTAGCTGCCAATTGCTCGTTTTTGTCGCACGCAAAGTATGCCTGGATTACCACGCTGCGGTCAAATCCAAGTCCAATAAGTCGCTGAATAGCTTCGTTCTCCTCAGCGGTAACAGCAATGCGGGCAGTTGGAGCTCCCCCTTCGCCCTCACCTGCCTGGTCATAGAGACCCTCGTCTCCATCCACCTCCTCAAGAACATCCTCTGCTCTGAAGTCGCCAACCTCCTCTTCTAGCATGCGCACAAAGGCGTCTGAGTTTGATGAAATCAACTGTGCCAAACGCGGATCTTGTGAAACAAGTTGCTGGAGAATGTGCTCCAACATTTCTGGGCGCTGGCGGACAACATCGCGCATCTGCTGGAACTGAGCGCTGGCACGCAGAGCCTCCAAATCAGCGTTACCTGCAATGCTTCCTCCGGGTTCACCATCACCAACACCGTTAGCAGCAGCAGCGGCAGCCTCAAACAAGTTGACATCTTCAGTCGTAGCGTCGCCAACTGAGACGGCCGAAGTAGTGTTAGCGGCGATAGCTGGTTCAGGGGCCTGCTGTTGGGGCTGCTCAGGAATTCCAGTCAAAAGATATTCTACGGCGCGGTCAGGGTTATTAAAAGCAGCACGCATGGCTAGCTCAACTTGATCGCGTGGGTACCCCATTTCAATCATGCTACTAATGGCAGCGTCTCTGATATTACCGACTGCAAAAGCAGAGGGGTCGTTAAACGACGGAGTGGATGGGGTTTCGGCTGGAGTCGCAGAACTAGATCTAACAGGGGCAGCAGGCGTAGAAGGTACAGCGGCCTGACCACCTGGGGTGGCAGGTACGCTTGTATTTGATGTTGTGGTGTTCGACGCGGGTGCACCTGTGGTGGCGGCAGCCTTGGGAGCAGCAGGTTTCTTGGGCTTGGTGATCATGCAAATAATGAAACCTTTCTCTGTAATGTTGTAAGATTCCAACGTGCTGTCGTCGTTGAGAATCCGGCCTGTCGTGTGGATTAGCATACAATCGCTAGCCAAATGCGCAAGAACTCACCGGAAAAGATTAGCTTTTGTTGCGAAGCCTCGCAACCCTGTAATTCGCCATTCAGCTCCTTCAACTTGCGTACCTTTAAAAAAAAGTCTTAATACCTAAATCCACAGTTTTTTGGACAACGTTTTCAACTTACTGTTTCGCTTGGATCAATTTCAATTGTCCATTTGCCCTGTTTGTAGTCTTTCAGTGTCACCTGCATTGTGATTATATGTGTGATTGTGTAATTAAGTGTATATGATTTTGTATAATTGACGGTAGTTTCAGCGCTCTCTGCGTAGGAATTCCCGTCGTCTCTGAAGGAGGGGTAAACTTGGTTGGAAGAGCTAGGTTGATTGTGATGGAAAATGGAAGAAGGACTATAAACAGAAAAATTTCAACAGTGGCGTTAGTGCAGAGGTTACCCTGAAATTCTTACAACGCAGCCCGTCGACGCATTGGGATGGCTCACAAACATTAACGTTTCACAAAGGATTTCCAGATGTATATATATTATCTTATATCGTACGCCTCTAGTCTAAGTCATAGTAACAAGCTCCTCAGCAGATGTAGGGTGAATGGCGACTACATTATCAAAGTCCTTTTTGGTTGCACCCATCTTAATGGCAGCTCCGAAACCTTGAAGAATCTCAGCAGAGGAGTCCCCAATAATATGAAGGCCAACGACCTTCTCCTCCTTGCCAGCAACCACAATCTTGTAAACAGTGGGGTCCTTGTCCTCAGGATCCAGTGGCGCATAGTACATGGACACAAACTTGCTCTGGTATACTTTGACGTTCTCGTCACCAAACTTGCTGCGGGCCTCAGGCTCACTCAGGCCAATGGAACCAACTTCTGGATGCGAAAAAACAACTGAAGGCACATTGGTATAATCCAGCTTGTCATTTTTAAACTCGGCGGGTCCAAACAAGCGGTTAGACAGCTTGCGGCCAGCCGCAATGGCAACAGGAGTCAGCTCGACGTGGCCAGTAATATCGCCAACAGAGTAAATATTTGTAACACTGGTGTTCTGGTATTCATCCACAACAATCTGGCCCTTACTGTCAGTCTTGATACCAGGGACTTCAAGGTTCAATAGCTCACTAAGAGGACGGCGGCCAATGGTCCAAATCAAATCATCAACTTCAATGGTCGCAGGGCCATTTTCGTCTTCAAAAGTAATTTTAATCTGTCCATTTTCAAGTTTTTCAACCTTTTCAAAAGACTTGCTCTTCTTGTGAATGTTGATACCATGCTTGATGTAAGTATCAGTAATAGTAGTCTGGATTATGGGGTCAAACGCACGGAGAACAGTCTCACCACGAATAAACAAATGAGTCTCAGAACCCAAGCCATTGAAAACACCTGCAAGCTCAATTCCAATGTATCCAGCACCAACAACAGCAACGCGCTTTGGCTGCTTTTCAATCTTGAAAAATCCATCAGATGTGACGCCAAACTCGGCACCGGGAATACCGCCAGGAATCTTGGGGGCACCCCCAGTAGCTACAAGAATGTGGTCGGCAGTGTATCGCTTTGTAGAAACACCGTCCACTGGCTCATTCAAAGCTACCTCAACGGTTTTACTGTCCACAAATTTGCCCCAGCCTGCTACATAAGTCACTCCTTCCTTGGCCAAATTGCGCTCGTAGATGCCATTCAGACGAAGTACATAAGCATCACGCTTGGCTTTGAAAGTAGGCCAGTCAAAGGTCTCAGCCTGGGAACGATCAACATTGAACCCGTAAGCAGCAGCCTCTCTTATGCGTTTAGCAGTATCTGAGGCGGACCACATTACTTTCTTGGGTACGCAGCCAACGTTGACACAGGTACCTCCGAGAGCTTGTCCCTCGATAAGTAAGGTCTTGGCTCCGTACTTGCTAGCACGGCGAGCAGAGGCAACACCGCCAGAGCCACCGCCAATGACTATGTAGGTATAATGGGAGTCTTCAGAGGAAATGGGAGCCATGGTGAAGGGGGAGGATGACAAATGTCTGTGTAGTAAACTGAGGCGAAGAGTAGATATCTTGTTAGTAGAAAAAGAGGCCTGGACGGAGGATCGTCGAGCAGTGCGCAGCAGAAGAAATGTTAGAGAAGACAGCTTGAAGACAGAAAAAGAGAAAGAAAGGAATTAAAACCGCGAATTGAAATGACTTTGAAATGTAAAGTCTGGGCGACGACCGGTGCACGCTGGAAAATGAGATAATTTCGTGATGAGTAAGTCAAAAAACCTAACCTGGACGGCTAAGTTTGCACTCGCGAGCACTGAAATCTTATTCTGCCACCAAAAACGAAGACCACGGGAACCCGATTGCAAATGACAGTCGACGACATTGACATGGCTGACGCATCGGCAGCAGGGACTGACAATGATTCCGAGGCTGCCATTGCTGCTGGCACTGCTACTGATGAACAAGAAATTGCGACTTCTACAGAATCACAACAAGAGGTAGCACCGCCAAAGGAAGACGAAGATATGGACGAAGAGCAGAAGGATGTTGAGGAAAAACCAGAATCATTAGATGCCCCAGAGGCCAAAGAAGGTGAAGATGAGCCCAAAGATAGCGCACTTTTGGACGACGTTAACGACGAAGACATTGATATGGAACTGCAAAAGGACGTGGCAGAAGACCCCTCTTCCAAGCAAGACGGTAGTGAACAAACTGGAGCGGGTACCAATGATGACGATGAGGGCCCTACTCCTCAGCCCCAGCCCCTTCCTCAATTTACACGCAAAGATAAAACACTTTTGGAATTTCTAAACTCCATGGATCAATATGCACCCATCATTCCTGATGCGGTAACAGACTACTACCTGGCGAAATCAGGATTTGAATCTAGCGATGTACGTATTAAGCGGTTGCTGGCTCTGGCGACTCAAAAGTTTATATCAGATATCGCTTCAGATGCGTACCAGTACTCACGAATCAGGTCGGCTTCGTCCGTTTCTTCGTCATCGAATCCACAGGCAAGAGCAAAAGCTTTGATGGCCGGAATGACGCCGGCAGCGGTTGGAGCGTCGAATGCAAACCCAGGGACTGCGGGTGCTGGTGGTAGTGTTGCTGGGGGTGCGAATGCTGCAGGGCAGCCTGGACAAGCGAGTACCGGTGGTGGAGGGGGTATATCATCTAGTAATCAGGGAAAGCTGGTATTGACCATGGAGGATTTAGGCAGTGCACTTGCCGAGTATGGACTTAATGTTAGACGTCCTGACTTTTATCGCTAAGCAAGGCGCTATATTTATTTAAATAAAAAAGATTCATATATATATATATAATAAAAAAAAGACACAGACCGCATAATTTCATCATGGCACAAAGATTCTAGAAAATGACTTGACATCTCGCCGACAACACACACAACCCTTGAAATTCTGGCCTACCAATGCAATACGACATTCTTCACATACAGCAAGACATCTACACGGCCACAAAATAACCTGCCGCGCAGAGCACTGGCAAACCACGCACAAAGTCTCACGTATCTCGCTGTCGGCCACAAATTTTCGCCGCCTGGATTCAATTGTATGCAAAAGTACTTTGGATTCGTCCCAAGTACGGCGCTTGTATTGAGAGCGCGTTACAGGTCGTCGTCTGGGTTGTATGTCATGAGGCTCTAACTGTAACTGTTGTTGTTGATGATCCTCCTCCTCTAGATGGGAGATTAGAAGCCGTTTGATTTCGACTTGTTGAGAAGTTTGAGGAGCCAGCAATGCAAGCAAATCCTGCGGACTAGGCATGAGCAAATCGTACAGCTCCCCAAGAGTCGACTTTGGCTTCTCCGCCTGCTGTTGCATTGTTGATGAGAAGGGTTGGCGCTTGTGCGAAACGTGGGAAACATAATTAGTTGACTGGGTACAAGTAGTCCCATCACCCTCATAATCACTTTCGTATTCAAGCCCTTCTTCATCTGTTGAAAAGGCGTCGTCTTCTGGGCTGTAGTTATTTGAATTGTCAATGTCTGGAATCAATCTGCCCCACAGAAGCTCTTGATAGTTTCCATCCGATCTCGGATTTCCCTCGTCGTCTTCAATTGGTGAGTAAACAACCTGGTTTTTAACTTTTTCAAGGACTTCAGGTGTAACCACGAGCAGTTGACCATCAGGTTCTGTTATGTTGATCCTTCTCTTAGGCCAAATGTACTTGACACCCAAATTCCATGCAATTTTAAGAAAGACATGGAATAAAATGACAAGCATTCCTTGAGCCATTTTAAACACAGTCGTGATGCGGTAAAGAGTCAGAAATTTTGGAGGATTAATTGCTTGGCTATGTCGCCGCTTGCGATTAGCAAGGTCGGGTGGAAGCGGTGTTTCCCTATTGTATGGGGATATGTCGTCTAGTCTTGATGACTTTGTAAATTGCGAGATGTCTGCTTGTGAAGCGTGCAAAAGAGATGGCGCGAGTTGTGGGAAAGCAGCGTAAGTACTAGCTGCTGGCTCTTCACCAATTTCATCAATTTCTCCTCGTTCAATCCAAGTATAGTTTGGCTGTTTGATAACAGCTGTTTCATTTATAAAGGTTGCTTGCGAAGTTGTGGTCAAGGCGACCACGCCAATTTTAAATAAACAGGAGTAAAAGTCGTCTTTCAGAGAAATGTTAACTTGCTTCCAAGATGTATTGACGTTACCTGTACCTCCGGCCAGTAGAGATGTGAGTCCATAGATTGCCCCACACATGGCAATGATGATGGACAGCAGAAGCTGAGGAAGGTATCCAATGATACAGACAGTTGGAAAGTAGAAAACACGATTGTTCAACACCGACCACCCAAAATAGGACAGGAATAAAATACCAAATACTGTAGATGGGATCAATCGGTAGTTGTACATGTTGAAAGCACCGAAAGTGTGCAGAACAAGCAAAGAAAATGAAGACGAAATAGCCACTACCAAGACCTCCATTGGCATACGAGAAGAAGACTGAACCTCTTGAAACGCCATTGAGTATTCAAACAGTGTCATTCCCGTTTCTGAATGTGGAGTCTGGCCCTGAATGACACTAGAAAAAGTTTCAATAAAATGTCCAATACAGATGCCCCAGTACAAATCCCAAAGAACAGTAGGTGTAGGGCAGCTTTCTGTCTGAAAATACGCAGGAATAAACTTGGCCAGAGGTGAAGTGGTACAAGTAATGGCGGTGATTAGTGATGAGGTTCTAGAAGCCAGAAAATAAATAGCTACTGACCGAAGAAGCAAACGATATGGAAGCGTTAATGGAGCAGGTCTGCGCGTAGTCGCAAATACAACAGTGCGGTTTAACAAAATGGCCATACAGATGCAAAGAATTGCAAATGGGGATACCAAGTATGACACAAACGTACTAACTTTGGGATCATGAGAATCAGTCTCAGTAGTTTGCTGGGCAATAGCCGATGCAAAAGAATGTGCAAGTCTTTTGAGTACAAAATCTGGGGATGCGTCCGTGGCATTGGAAAAGGCAGATGGGGGAGGAGGTAATGCAGAAAACCGAAAACTGTTCATGAGCGTTGCAAAGAACCCTGATGCTGGAATAATGGAAGCAGCGGCCGTGGTCATTGAAGCTGCCAGTGCTGCTTCAGTAGTCTGAGCTTCGATTGTAGAAACAGGGTCCGCCACCATCTGCGGATTTGTCGGTAACGCACTAAAACCAAGTGTATCTTCTCGTGCAAACAAGTCTGCTAGAGGGGTTTCTGATGAGATAGACGCAAACGATGCAGTTGATGTTTCCATGTAGATTGTGCTCGAAGATAAAACTGCGGAGTAAAAGAGGTAATCCTGAAGTGGTTCCAAGAAGTCCATGGACTAAAGACGCGCTGTGTCAAAAAGTATAGAAAAGAAACTTGAAAAGAAAGAACTACGCTTGATAAATAAGAAAAAGTCAACCAAAATTCTGAAGAACTCAGCTGGCAATAGAAGCAGGTTGGTTTGAGATGAACCGTCGAAAGTGGCTTTGTTCATAAAAAAAGCCAAGAGGATTTACTTTCGGTGGGAACCTTAACAAGGCACGAAATTTGGCTTGATTTTAGTCCCAAAAATAAGCACAACCGGAGATTACAAAATACTGATGAACCAAACTATATGAAACACCGCACCTTAAGAAACTGAGCTTTCTATTGATTATTACTAGAAATGACTTTCATTATAGGCCAAATTTGCAATATGACAGATATTTTGGAGTCTTTGGAGTACTGCATTGCTGAGGTCGCTCCTTATTGACGCAATCAATGTCGCATACAGTTGACCCTTCCGTAGCATTGGAAGCAAAACAAAAACTTCTTTACCTTCCTTGCATGAGCCATTGTCTCAAAGAGTTGCTCTCTCATCAATTTTGCACTATGCTTCCCATTTATGTGTCTCGATATCTCAGTGTACATTCCCAGCTGCCATGACACAAAGAACATATTTAACACCACTTCTAGATGATGCGATCGTCACATCGTTGTAATATGCAGGCAATAGTGATAGCTGTCAATTGGACTGTCGTCGACGTGGGATGTCATTGTCGGTGTCGGTTGGCATGTCTGGGTGCGGGCATTCGTGAAACTTAAAATACAGTTGTTCGTTCTTTCTCTGTCGATTAGCTAGTTTCGAAGGATATAATTTCAGGTAGCAAAATGTTAAAATTAAATTCACCATTTATCTAAACGTAATTTTTTTTCGAAAAACTGCTTATCGACAGGTATAACGCAAAGAAAGCAAAGAACTCATTTCTCTGAGAAAGGCTCCATTCCTAGGTGCTTTCACTCGGTGGTTTTTTTTTTTTGCAAAACTAGTTGAAAAAAATTTTCAGGAATTTGCTCAAATTGATAGGAGATAGAATGGATATGTTCATCAAAAGAATTTCCAATTATTTAGACAGGCTCAGGGTTGATAGGCATTTTCAGAAAGACAGGGAGGAAGCCTTTAGAAAAATGAGTGATAAATGAGATGAATATATGAAAAGAGACGAGCGTGTAATAAATAGTTCAAGTTTTGATAGTAAGGTGGAGAATAACTCTTCTCTCGAAGATTGAGTCCCTACTGTATTTTTTTTTGGTACAATACGAATTCACAAAAATATTATTACGACTTACGGATTTTATTCGCTATATATGAAATTTGTGAAGTTATAATTATTTAATTTTGTAAGAAATCCGAATTCACTTATTTGATATCGACATTACAAACCCGTGATCAATATCACAAACACATATTTGCACCAACTATGGACTTTTAAACATTTCAATACTTATGAGCTTCCCTTGGAATACCACTTCTTTTGTACCGTATCAGTCACTGGCGTCACCAATCATGATTCTGTTTAACATATTGAGCCTACTGACTGGAGGCATCGACGCGAGAGTCGCCAACTTTTTCTTCTTCAGTGATCTAGTTTTTACAAGTACAGGATTGATATTACCATTGTACCTAGTGGACTTGACAGGGAAAGCTTGGATGCTTCAGGCATTGCTATCAAGTGTAGGAGTTTACGACTTTGCCCATTTCTGACTTGCTTCAGAATCAGGATATCCATTGCCAGAAGATCTTAAAAAAGTATGAGGTAAGGAAAAAATAATTAGTTTAAGAATCAAAATGATATGATGCTAGAACGAGTCATTGAATGGTACAATATTATAGCTTAATAGCAAAATTTGTTAGAAAATTGGGGCAGTTTATCTTTTTACTGTCGCTACTAGCATTAAAAATTGTGTAAGAAATATATTGATTTCAATCTCGTGCCAAAACCTTCTGAATACCGCGTTTTATTCCTTGGCCAAAGAAACCAAGGATAAATTCCTAGTAAGGGCAAGCCATTAACTTCCGTTATTTGCATGTCTGCTGAAGTCCATGATGTGGCAAGGCATAAAATACCTTGATTATCAAGGAAAATTGCATGATCACCAAATATAACTGTAATGAGGCAATTTAGAGCAAAAGAGTTGAATGTGTCTTCAACATTACCTAATGAATTTTAACACTTAATGTGTGCCAAAAGGACTACTGCGCGAAAAGTTTTCAGGCATTATTTTCCGGCCCTCATGGTTTAAGAAAATAATAAATATATTAGCAAAATAATTTGGCAATACAATGGAGCGTGAATTAATGTGAGCGCAACTGTTAATGTGAACGAAGTTGACATGAGACCCAAATATGAAAAGAAGTGAAAAAAATTTGTTACTTGTAGTTAGAAACGGGAAAACCTCAAAAACGAGCACTGATTTATGGATGAAAAAAAGAAAAATTAAAAGAATCCTTACATATACTCCAGGGGTATTAGGAAGGTTTCATCTGATTTCAACCCAATTCAGTTCCATGATTCTAATTTTTGATATTGCTACCCTCTCGAGTTACTACATTATGGTTTAAATATTCATCATACAAGAGGCCAATCAGCAGAGAGTCTATAAGTTTATGAGTCTCCTAGTTAAATAATGAAAAAAATTAAGTACCAAAACAATAGTGTAGTTGACTGCAGCTAAGTAGAAAAACGTTTGCTATATGGATAGGCACAAGTTTGTGATATATATCAAATTGAATATATTCAGTCCAGTTTCTTACATTGTGTAACAAAACTGAACTGGAATGGAACTTGAAGAAATAAAATTTTGAGAACCTATAAACTTAGAAATGCAAAGGCAACGAGAACAGTAAAATATAATATAAGAAAAAGTTATTTATTGTCCTTTTTTAAAAAGCTACCATTGTACTTATAGTCAAAAAGAATAACTCTGAAAATTAACGAAAGAAAGACAAAAAAAGAAAACCGACTAGGAGCTTCAGCTCTGAATGGCGAAGGTTTGCCTTGTTCAACTGGAAATCAGCCAGAATATCAAGAATAAGAAGTAACAGGTAACGAATTTCGAAGGCAAAGGCTAATGCAGCAAAAAGTAAAGCAACGTACACTAATGAATCAATTTATTGCTCATGTTAAATCCTAAAAGAAATACTACATAGCGTGTAAGAAGACATAATTCCGACTATTTGTGTGATAGAGAAACCCAGAATGGAAGATTCATTGCACTATAAACTGGTAATTATCAAATAAGTAAAGATTCTAGATATTTCTTCAGGCAAACCCAAGCTTATGGGTAAAATACAAAGATGCTGTCCGATGTTTTTATATACAGGCGTGATTAGGAAAAGAAACCCCAATGTTAGCTACCCGATAAAGATAAACTATTAAGATAAAAGTGCTGATGAGATTTTAAAAAACTTGCATACCACAACAACGCCTCTTCTTGTATCCATTGGTGCCCGGAGGTCAAGTTCTGCTAAATTTCTTGTTAGATTTCTGCCCTCTATCTCATATTTATTGCATTTTGTGAAAACATGGCTAACAATTTCAACTCCTCCACATGTGCATCGGCATTGCGCTCCTGAGTTTTAGGCGTCTTGGAGTACTCAACAATTGCTTCGTGTCCCGTTTGTAACTGAGTCACTCTGTTAAGTATACATTGCGGTTGAGTCTTCATTAATTGAGCAAGAGGTAACTTAAAAGTACTGTAGTACAATTCTTCACTCGTTGTCAATCTGTAAATTCCAGGTGCAGAGTTTGACTTGACTTTCACGTTCTCAAACAAAATGAAAATAAACCAATAATAAACTTTTCAGAACTCGTATTGCCTATTTTCCTTTACTTACATTGTAAATTTTCACTACCAAGTCAAGTAATCTCAATTGATGATGACTAATTCTTTGATTGTTCCATGTAAAATACTCTATCTAAAAGAAAGACTATATAACGTAAAAGAAGACATTTTTTTTAACTATTTTTCTGATACAGACCTTCTGTAGGATGCAATTGAATTGCAATATACGATGGTAATTCTCCAATGAGCAATGGCGCTAGATTTCTCTTGGGTTTGATTGATCCAAGCACATGAGGGAAACCAAACATGCTATTTTGTGATTTTGACTTCACTAGCAGGATTGGGGAAAACCAATGTGAGCTACCCAATAAGGTGGACCATTAAGATAAAAGATGCGGAAGTAATTCCAAGAACTTGACTACCGCGACAAGGCCTTTTCTGGTGTCCAGTAGTGCCTTGAGGTTAAGCTCTGGTGAGACTTTTGTTAGGGTTCTGCGCTCCGTCTCATATTGATCGCATTCTTTGAGAAAATGGCTTACAGTTTCAACTGCTCCACATGTGCATGTATATTGACGTTCTTGAATTTTAAGTCTCTTAAAGTGTTCACCCATTGCACCATGGCCAGTTCGTAATTGAATTACTTTGCTTAGCACTTGACGTGGATGACTTGTCATTAAATGGGCCAATGGGTACTTGTAGGTATTGATGTAGAGCCCTTATTTCGTTGTAAGACTACTAATGCCACGAGCAGAATCTGACCGGAATTCGGAATTCCAATAATTTGCCCCTTGATTTCGAATCAAAGCTTTGACCTAGAATTAACTTTCCAGGCTGCCAACAATTTTGCCATTCTGGATCTTTGCCAAGATGGTTTCTTGCTCTAGTATACATCCTTATGGAGCTCTTTCGGCCCTTTAGTTTCGGTAAAAAGGTTCCCCAGGCTAGTTAAATTATGGGTCTTGCAAGCCACTTTGCAGACTGGGTTCTCGAATACTGAGTTGCCATTGTAACTACAAAGCATCGTTTGATAAATTAAATTTGAGATGCTGGTAAATTTTTCTAGTTTTCATAATCAGGTGGAGAATAATCTTTCTCTTAAAAGTTGAATCGCCTCTATGGCTTATAGAATATATTTGCTATATAATAAATTTGAAAAGCTCTTACTCTTATTTGCTATTATATATAATAATTTTTTCTTTATATATATAATTTGAAAAAAATATATATAATTCTGTTAAAACAGGGAATTATCCTGGTATGCTCCTAGATTGACAGCTTGATGTAGGTTCCTCAAGGGAAGTAGAACCCGCAGGTTTTGCTCTAGGAGAAGGCGTGGAAGAAAACAATCCAGATGGCTTCACCCACATTTCCTATCTAAACTTCTGGAACGCGCTAAACACTATTAAACGCAGCAAAATCAGTAAGGTGGCCTTACAAAAAGCCAAACCTCGCTATCGCAGTACAAAGTGGATCTATAATTAGCCTTTCCTTCTGGTGAAAATGAATGTAAAATATTTTGTCTCGTCTCAAGATGACATGCAAGGAAATCCTCATTGATTTTCATTTATTCTCCTTAAATTTGCGTCCATTTCTTCAATCCCTGAAGAGTAAACTTGAAACTTGGCAGTACTTCTGTTGTCATTGCTTATCTCGATGATGTTTACGTACTCTCCCATTGCTCCGATATCAAGCAATTAGCCTAAGAAGAGTTCAATGACACGGGTTATTCTCTCCGCCTCAATGAAGATCAATGCTTGGTTAAGGAAGTTGGCGAGTACAGCCATGATGGAATTCAAGTAATAGGCACTTGTATAGGTCCACTCCATGCGCAACAGAAGTTGCTCCCAGTAGGAAGAGACTTTGGAACTCATTACGACAATGGACTGGAAGCAGGATAATTTGTTGTTACTGAGAACAAGTTAGCAGTTTAAGCTTCGCCATCTTCAACTTTCACTAAACCCTGTGGGTTTAGTACTCAGCTTTGCCCGACAATATGAATTTAAACGCTATTTACGCTATCCGCAACAACTGCCGAATCAGCAAATCAAATACGACCACATTATGAAAATACCTGTTAAAAATGAAAGAACAGGAATCCCAAGTTTTGAAGCGTCAGCTCCTGAAATATGACGATGGCCAAGCGTGAAGCCCAGGCAATTCTGGAAAAGCTTTTTCCCTAAGAAATTTGCAGGAGACTCAAGCAGGCGAACTCCGAGAATTTTTTCAACGCCAGGAAGATAGCCACATCACCCTGTAAATAGCGACTCAATGACCTGATAACAGAGTTGGAAATTGAAGAGAAAACCTCCATAGTGAGGGCAGAGATGGCTTTAGGAAGCAATTGCATCATATTTCTACACACTCACGACACATTTAAGCCCAATTACTTTAAAGTGGGCACTATTCTATACCGTTGTTTCTTCCTTCATCATCTCAGCAAGCTAACACACCCCGCCTCAAAATTTTAGCAAGAAGCAAACTTAGAAGTACTAGAACGTGCTGAGAAAGACAGCAGAAGTGCAGAAATTGTGGGAAACCAATTCATCTGGACTATGAAGATTTGTGCGGCATCGAGGCCAAAGGAAGTAAAGGCCATCGGCGCCACAATAACATGCGAAACGTTTGGCAACACAATCAAAAGCTTGCGTGATGTAGTATCAGTAAAAGCTCGCGTAAGTAGCGAGATCGAAGAAGCCAATCAGATGCGTACTGGTTTCTCTACTGACTTGGGATAGAGAATGAATCACCATGATGTTTCTGTCTAGCCTCTTTGTGCACCCAATTGCCAAGCGGAGATACAGAAACGACTTAGCGATAATTAAAAAACCAAGAAGGCAAAGCGTTTATTCCTTATAGATAAAATTTATCTCTTGGTAATTTCACCCGGTGAATTGTTTCAAAAGCTGTCAGAGAAAAATTTCAGGAATCTGCTCAAATTGATGGAAGATAGACGGGACATGTTTGCCAGAAGACTGACCATCTAATTAGCCATTTCAGGGTTAATGGCCATTATCAAAAAGGCATATAAAAAACCTTTGAAGAAATGAGTGATGTATGGGAAAAATATGGAAAGCTATGAGAGTGTGATAAATAGTTCAAGTAGTGATAATGAAGTGGAAAATAACTTTTCTCTCGAAGATTGAGTCGCTGCTGTGACTACATTTGCTATATATTAAATTTGAGATACTATTATTGTTCTTATCAATACAATAAAAAGAGCTATCGTCACACACACAATCCTATAGATTATGAATCCAGCCACATTCGGGAGGGGAACTAGCCTCTGACTTGTCATCATTGCTTGAGCTGTTTCCAGCGTTCTCGGCCCTTTTTATATGCTCTTCCCATATATCGATTTTCACCGCCTTCCTTCTATATTTTTTTGGCATGGTCATCAACCCAAAATATTGAGGTAAAGGAGTCTTCACTTTGTGTAGCCTGTGGCTTCCCAGCTAAATTTTTATTTTAAGAGACATGCCGGCAAGTTAACTTGCTTCAATTGGACAAGGCTCATGCTTCGATTTCATGAACTCATACCTTTTCACGTAACGCCAATATTATTTCATAGAAACTCTTTCTAACCTTCTAAAAGTAAAAGTCTTCGATTTATCTTTAGAAATGACTTATTTGCTAGTGCAAGCTTTGAACAAAGTAGCACTTAAACGTCCGAGGAAATCACTTTTCAAGTCCAACGTTCACAATTGCTAGTTCTGCAAAGTAAGCTTGAAACAATAGATTTTCTAATGAGGACGTTTCATTTACAACTGAAGGAATCAAATTGATAGCAAGTTAGGGCGTGTCAATAACTTCTACAAAGGATTCCTGAGATTAGGTAAAAATATTCTGTTTATATTTGGCACGTAGAAGACAATTAATGAATGTTGCAACTTGGCGTTACAAAAGTTTGTTATGAGTAATATTGCAAAAGTACCGACGTGTTATTCAACTTTTGCTCATAATTTGTGAGCTTTGCATTAGGAAAGCGAGATGCTAATATTGCGCTTCAAGGTCCTCTACAGAAAAAAGCCATTTACTTAATTGTATACAATTTTTTCGCGTGATTCAGGCATTTGCCCAGTTTAGTACATGTTTTTTTGCCCAATTAATATTCTTTCGCATGAACTACTTTTCAGCATTGATTGAATATCAAATAATAGTACATCAAATTTAATACATATCATAATAATTAGAATCTAAGTCAGGCTTTTTAAAAATAGATTATCATAATATATAAAGCAGAAGATGTAAAAGTTTTGGGTATCCTGGAATAATGCTTTTTTTAAAAAAATATTTCGTTTCTGGAAGAAAAATAGCCAACGCAACTGACTAAAATTATTGTTAGAAAGTAGCTCTTCTTTTATTCTCCTTCTAGAAAGTATTTTCCGTTTAGTTCAAGTCTTTCCGGCTCGTCTTTTTCAAGGCAATATGTAACTCAAATTAAGGCGTGAATAATAAAGCTACAATGATCGTCAAATTAATTATTTACAGAATCAATGTTAGTGATTCTAAAGGATAAATAGAAATAAATTAAACTCTAAAGACAGCTCGTTTGAGACTAGTTAACTAGCATTAGGTTACAATCAACATTTTTGTCGAATTTGTTGACATGAAATTCTTGAAAAAACGACAGAAAATTATGTAAATATTTAAAGAATGGCAGGAACAAAAATAGCATTATAAAAAAATTCCTTCTTTCATAAGTAGAAGTACTCAAGTTTGGTTGCAGTAGGATGAAATTTTTCTTTGAGTCTATCCTACAGTGGCTTGTTATGACCAGTGCAATTCATGCTCAGATCACAATAGAATACTTTTAACTCAGTTTTTGAAGTTTTCAACAAATTAAAATTGTAAAAACAAATAAATGAGCACTGGAGATTTTAATTATTTGGGTATCAGTAGCTCTAGATTCCAATACGAAAAACACGAGTTGTTTCCAGGTCCCAGTGATCTCAGAGTAAAAATTAGTAATAGTGACTATGCCGTAAAATACTGGGTCCCTCAGCATTATAAATTAGGTCTTGAAAAAGCCTTTGTGAATTCCATTTATATTTTGATCACTATTTCTAGTAATTTTTGCTTCATCACAACTTTTTCTGGAATGGTCCGAATCATGTACATGTTGAAGGCATGATATGCGCGAACTAATAAAGCAAAAAGCGAAAAAGTGTTTACAGCCTTGGACTTTACAAGCAACGGTAGAAATAAGAAATGGGCAGTTTTGTTGATCTCATTGGAGTACAATAATTATTACGATTCTTGAAGTGAACGTGCGTGATGCCCAACATTGAGAACTTATTGTTGCTCTGCAAAACATGGGGATAAACAACTACTGACTAAGGGAGATCTGCTTTAACTGCAACGTAATATTACAGAGGTACTTGGACTGTCCTTTTTCCATTTAAAACATTAAAAAGCAGAGGAAAACAATGAGAAGCTTTGGTAACACGCAATTGTAACTGTCTCAAGTCCCAAATTGTATTCAATATATGAAACTATTTAAATGTATTCGGATGAGGAGAACTTTTAGTTATAGATAAATCTAATAAGTACAACCACAAAGGCAAACAAAAGGAGGGAAAACAGCGACCAAATAAGACAACATTTTTCGGTACCTCGTCGAGTTTTTAAACAAGAGTCTCAACAGTTTACAAGCTGCGGAGACTCTCAGTTCCTTGAAATATTGGCAAATTCAAATGTACATTTGAGGACTGCTCATTATGACTCTTGAAGCTCTTCAAAAGAATATATATAGAAGTGCTAGAATAGAGTAGATTTGGTTATAAAACTTTCTGAAATTTAATATATATCAAATATAGCCTGTAAGTGATAGTAGCCACTCAATCTTAGGGTGAAGAGTTATTATCTATCTCTTGGTTCTTATGACAGAGCCTGATCACTTACTGCCACTCATTGATAGAACGAGTTCTAAAGTGTAAATACTAAGTCTTAAGTTCTACTAGCCCTACGAGCAATTCGTATTAGGGCTTTTGTGACTACTATAGAAAGGGTTATTTCCACTCTTAGAAATGCCCTTGCCCATTTTACACACATTTATTCGAGCGGCTTATTCAAGCTTTAGTTTAAGTAAATTTGGGAACGGACTAGGAATTCACAACCTTCATCTTTTAGTTAGATTGATTTTTTTTCTACCTTGAAGTTAGGAATTTTGAGAAACCTCCTTGACGACGTGCACCCGACTCGACCACATACACCAAGGAAACCAAAATGGCTAGAGGACCGTTAGTATTTTCCATGATTATTTTCTGGCAGTGATAAGTCAAGTTTTTTTTTCTTTCTTCGATATTCTGTGCTGTTGCCGCCTCTATTTCATGAATGATAGCTGTTTTGTGCAGTTGAAAATTTTCGACAGCCTAAAGTATGATCAAAGACATCGACTACTCTTCAGATGTATAACGCCCATGTTCTATTAATGCTTTGTGAACTACAAACACTGATTTTATCGATTATTCTCTTGACTTGTGTACTGGAGCTGAAAATTTTTCATTGCACTTTGACTTCTTGATTTCAACGACCTATAAAATTGAAAACTTGCTCACACCTGCTCTGTAAAATATTTCTAATGACTAACTTAAATTTGCAGTAAGAAGCATTTGAAGCGTTTGGCAGCTCCATCCCATTGGATGCTGGACAAGCTTTCTGGCACCTACGCCCCCAGACCCTCTGCTGGTCCCCACAAGCTTAGGGAATCCCTTCCTCTCATTATCTTCCTTAGAAACCGTTTGAAGTACGCCCTCAACGGTCGTGAAGTTAAGTCTATTCTTATGCAGAGACTTGTCAAGGTTGATAACAAGGTCAGAACTGACACTACTTTTCCTACCGGATTCATGGATGTCATTTCTCTTGAAAAGACTGGCGAGCACTTCCGTCTCGTTTACGACATTAAGGGTCGATTTGCTGTTCACAGAATAACTGCTGAGGAGGCTCAATACAAGTTAGGTAAGGTCAAGCGTGTTCAACTTGGAAAGAAGGGAATCCCCTACCTCGTCACACACGATGGCCGCACTATCCGTTATCCCGACCCTGCTATCAAGGTTAACGATACTGTTAAGATCGATCTTTCCACTGGCAAGATTGAGTCTTTTGTTAAGTTTGACAACGGTAACGTTGTTATGGCCACTGGTGGTCGCAATTTGGGTCGTGTTGGTGTCATCACTCACCGTGAACGCCACGAGGGTGGTTTTGATATTGTTCACATCAAGGACTCTCTCGATAACACCTTTGTTACTCGTCTCTCTAACGTCTTTGTCATTGGTGAGGGCACTAAGCCATTGATCTCGTTGCCCAAGGGTAAGGGTATCAAGCTTACCATTGCTGAGGAGAGAGACAGACGTCGTTCTGCTTAAACCATGTGTGCTTTGTACACAACCTAACTTTGTATTTTATTAAAAGAGATTTAATGGTGTATGTAAATGCAAACCCAGAATGAGAAAAGGATAAAAAAAACGTTAGCAATTATATTTACATCAATGTCGTAATATTGTGGCAAGGACTTTCTATTGGGTATGAGTACACGGAAAGTTCGAAAATAAAGAGACTATGATACATTCTCTACATTACAGACAAACTCAAACACTTGAATGCAAAATGATTGTGCAACAAAATATTGATAAAGAATACTTTTTTATCAGTATCTTCCACGAACCCTAGAATTCATTATCAGGTAGCTCTTAACTTGGGTCACGAGTAATGGTAATTTGTTGATCTCATTGTCTTATTTTCTATTGTTATTTTACGTTATAAATGCAACTTCTTATTTTGAAACTAAATATGAGAACATTAAAATTATTTGGCAAAATTGCCGAAGTGACAGAGAACATTTTATGAAAAAGGTGTTAATTACATGCTGACTTACAGACCATAGATTATAATGCTATATTTGGTATAATTTGAATTTGTGAAAGTACTATTGTTTACGGCTTGCCGATGAGTACAACGCAAAGACGGCAAAATACTCATTCCTCGGAGAAAGGCTCCACATTCTTTGTTGCTCTCACTCGGTGGGTCGCTTCAAAAGCAGTTAAAAAAAGATTCCAGGAATTTGCTCAAATTGATGAGGGGTAGGCAGGACATGTTTGCCAGAAAACTGTCAATCTATCTAGTCAGGTTCAGGGCCAATGGCCATTATCAAAAAGGCATAGAAAAAGCCTTTAGAGAAATGAGTGGTGAATGGGAAAAAATATGGAAAGCTATGAGAGTGTGATAAATAGTTTAAGTATTGATAATGAAGTAGAAAATAATACTTCTCTCGAATTTTGAGTCGCCACTGTGACGTAAAGACTATATTTGATATATATATTAAATTTGAGAAAGTATTATTTATCAAATATATAAGCTAAACATAATAATACAAGAGGCAAATTAATTTTTTATCGTAAAGAAAGGCGACCGAGACATCAAAAAAAAAAATTAAATTTAAAACAAACTTTATGCGTACAAACATTAGATTTTGCACTAAGTCATTTTATCTCAACGGTGTAGTCATAACGGAAAAGTTGACAAAAAGTTGAAACAAGTCAACGGAGTGTCATATTTCTCTCTGCAAATATCTGCGAACTAATTTGGTACCTACTGAATTTGAGAAACTACTGTTACTTGAAATGCGACTTTAAAATTTATGAGCAAATTCTTGATGCAAGGACTGCTCAAGAACTAGATAAGTATCTCTTAAGACACATGGACATACCTATAAGAAGACATTTGTATTTCTAAATTATCTATGCCATAAGAGTTTTAAAATAGCCACGCTGAGAGTAAAGTCCATTTTCAATTGACTTTATCTTTTAACTTTTAACTTTCACATCTGTTGGCTGTAGTAGGGAATAATAATATTTAGGTAAAGTAAAATGTCTCAATAATTTTGTTTTAGTCACTTTTTTTTATTCAATTCCGGTAAAAATTAATAAAGAGAACTACATTTATGAACCTATGCTCTATCACATTTACACTAGCTATAGTGTAAAGAAAAACGAAGTACTTCAGTTATTCATCTCGTTTAAAATACCACTGCTGTGAATCCTTTTCAAATAGAACCCTTTAGTAACTTTATGCGCTATAATATAATAGTTTCTAATTTGTCTTTTTAATTCGTTAACTGCTTTAAATTCTCTGACCACTGGCCTAACTTGGTGAACAATGGACACAAACATAGATTGAGCAAAAAACAAAAAAAAACGTAAATATATTTTTTTGCATAACTATTCTTTCTTTTCCACTTTCAGCCATTTAAATTTAGTACTTCTATTTCAGAAAACCCGCAACTTTGAAAAGTAGAATATGCCACTCCAAGACCAAAAACAGAAGATCCATATTAATTTGCTTTACTTGTTTGCAATTTAAAATTTCTAGTCATGAGCACACTTTTCTATAAAACCTATCAATACTAGTTCAAAACTGTGCCATGCTCAAACTCTTATCTCTAGTTAAATCCCAAATAAACTATGAGTTTTGGAAGGTTTTGTCCAAAAATTTGAGCAAAGAAGTTCTTTAAAAAATTGACTATGTTTCAAATAAATAGCTGTTTTTCAGTACGGCATTCAAGACTTTTTGTTTGAGTAATGTAAATAATACTTTTGAAAATTTAATATTTATTAAATATAGTCTGTAAAGGTCACAGTAGGAACTCAAACTTTGAGAGAAGAGTTACTCTCCACCTCACTATCAAAACTTGAACTATTCATCACACGCTCATAGCTTTCCATATATTCTTCCTAGTCATTACTAATTTCTCTAAAGGCTTTTTCTATGCCTTTTTGATAATGGCCATTAGCCCTGAACCTGACTAGATAGATGGACAGTATTCTGGCAAACATGTCCCGTCTATCTCCCATCAATTTGAGCAAATTCCTGGAATCTTTCTCCAACTGATTTTGAAACAATTCACCGGGTAAAATTACCCAGAGATAGATTTTATCTCTAAGGAATAAACACTTTGCCTTCTTGGTTTTTTAATTATCAGTAAGTCGTTTCTGTATCTCCCCTTGGCAATTGGGTGCACAAAGAGGCTAGACAGAAACATCCTGGTGATTTATTCTCTATCCCAAGTCGGTAGAGAAACCAGTACGCATTTGATCGGCTTCTTCGGCCTCGCTACTCACGCGAGCTTTTACTGATACTACATCACGCAAGCTTTTGATTGTGTTGCCAAACGTTTTGAATGTTATTGTGGCGCCGATGGTCTTTATCTCCTTTGGCCTCGATGCAGCACAAATCTTCATAGTTCAGATGAATTGGCTTCCCACAATTTTTGCACTTCCGTTTGTCTCTCTCAGCACGTTCTAGTGCTTCTAAGTTTGCTTCTTGCTAAA